>VSMD01031206.1:0-35428 GCA_008750895.1 Mirza zaza | reverse complement strand
CCAAAATTGATCACATCCTAGGCCGCAAATCAGATCTCAAAAAATTCAAGAAAATAGAAATTATACCTTGTATCTTCTCTGACCATAACGGTATAAAATTACAGCTCAATTCCTATAGAAACATTCAACACCTCACAAAATCATGGAAATTAAACAATCTATTATTGAAAAATTATTGGGTAAAGGAAGAAATTCAGAGGGAAATCAAGAATTTCTTCAAACAAAATGATAACGGTGATCTCTTACCAAAACCTGTGGGATACAGCAAAAGCTTACCTGAGAGGAAAACTAATAGCAATTAACACTCACATTCAAAAAACAAAAAGCTTAGATACTGACAACCTAATGAATAAGCTCAAAGAATTGGAAAAGCAGAAGAGCAAACAATTTCCAATCCTAATAGAAGAAAAGAAATAACAAAGATCAAAGCAGAACTGAATGAAATGGAGAACAAGAGAGCTATACTAAAAATTAGCAAAACCAGAAGCTGGTTTTTTAAAAGATAAACAAAATCAATGGCCCTCTTGCTAGATTGACAAGGACCCAAAGGGAAAAGACTGTAATAAACTCAATAAGACATGAAAATGGAGAGATCACAACATATACCAAAGAAATGCAAAACATTATATTTGACTATTATAAAAAACTATATGCCCCAAAACTACAAAATGAAGATGAAATGGACAAATTCTCTAAGATCATGCAGGAGGCAACAGAATTCCTAAACAGATCAATCTCAAGTTCAGAAATTGAAGCAGTAATTAAAAACCTACCCAAAGGGAAAAGTCCTGGGCCAGATGGTTACACTTCAGAGTTCTACCAAACGTACAAAGATGAACTCATACCTATTCTACAGAAACTATTCCACACCATTGAGAAGGATGGTATCCTTCCTAACTCATTCTACGAAGCCAATATCACCTTGATACCAAAGCCAGGAAAGGACACAACAGAATAAGAAAATTACAGACCAATATCCCTCATGAATACAGGTGCAAAAATCCTAAATAAAATTCTAGCGAATAGAATTCAGCAGCACATCAAAAAAATTATTCACCATGACCAGGTGGGCTTTATTCCAGAGATGCAAGGATGGTTCAACATACACAAGTCTATAAATGCAATTCACTTCATAAATAAAATCAAGAACAAAGACCATATGATTCTGTCAATAGATGCAGAAAAAGCATTTGACAAAGTCCAACACACCTTTATGATAAAAACTTTTAACAAAATAGGCATAGATGGCTCATACCTTAAACTTATTAAATCCATCTATGACAAACCCACTGCTAATATCATCCTAAATGGAGAAACATTGAAATCTTTCCCCCTTCGATCCGGAACTAGACAAGGGTACCCGCTATCTCCTCTCCTATTCAACATAGTACTTGAAGTCCTAGCGATAGCAATCAGGCAAGAGAGGGCTATTAAGGGCATTCAAGTGGGGGCAGATGAAATCAAACTCTCGCTCTTCACTGATGATATGATATTATACCTAGAAAACCCCATGGACTCTTCCAAGAGACTCCTAGACTTGATAACCGAATTTGGTAAAGTTTCAGGTTATAAAATCAATATACATAAGTCAGAAGCATTCATATATGCCAAGAACCATCAAGCAGAAACTCAAATCAAAAATGCAATACCCTTTACTATAGCCCCAAAGAAAATTAAATATCTAGGAGTATACCTAACGAAAGATACAAAAGATTTATACAAGGAGAACTATGAAACACTAAAAAAAGAAATTGCAGAAGATTTAAACAGATGGAAAAATCTACCTTGTTCATGGATTGGTAGAATCAATATAGTTAAAATGTCAATATTACCTAAAGTGATCTACAGAATCAATGCAATCCCCATCAAAATACCATCAGCATTCTTTACAAATCTAGAAAAAATAATTCTTCACTTCATATGGAACCAGAGAAAACCTCATATAGCCAAAGCAATCTTAAATAAAAAGAACAAACTGGGAGGCATCAGTCTTCCTGACTTCAAGCTGTACTATAAAGCAATAATAGTTAAATCAGCCTGGGACTGGCACAAGAACAGAAGCATAGATATCTGGAATAGATCTGAGATACCAGAGATGAAACCATCAGTATATGGTAATCTAATCTTTGATAAAGCTGACAAAAATATACATTGGGGAAAAGAATCTCTCTTCAATAAATAGTGCCGGGAAAACTGGCTAGCTACATGCAGAAGAGCAAATCAGGATCCCTACCTCTCACCTCTCACAAAAATTCAATCGAGATGGATAACAGACTTAAACTTAAGGCATGAAACCTTAAGAATCCTAGAAGAAGATTTTGGGAAAATCCTATCAGACATTGGCCTAGGCAAAGAATTTTTGAGGAAGACCCCCCAAGGCAATCACTGCAGCATCAAAAATAAACAAATGGGATCTGATCAAATTAAAAAGTTTCTGCACAGCCAAGGAAACCATCAGTAGAGCAAATAGACAACCTACAGAGTGGGAAAAAATATTTGCTCTCTACACCTCTGATAAAGGTCTAATAACAAGAATCTATCTAGAACTTAAAAGAATTAACAAGAAAAAAGCAAACAATCCCATCAAGAAATGGGCGACAGAAATGAAAAGAAACTTCTCCAAAGAAGACAGAATAATGGCATGCAAACATATAAAGAAATGCTCAACTTCTCTAATTATTAGAGAAATGCAAATCAAAACCACAATGAGATACCACCTAACCCCAGTAAGAATGGCCTATATCAAGAAATCCCAAAACAACAAATGCTGGCAAGGATGCGGAGAGACAGGAACACTCCTACACTGCTGGTGGGACTGCAAATTAGTGCAATCTTTGTGGAAAAGAATTTGGAGATACCTCAAACAGATAGAAATAGAAATACCATTCGACCCTGCAATAGCATTGTTGGGCATCTACCCAAAAGAGCATAAGACATTCTATTATAAAGACATCTGCACCCGGATATTTATAGCAGCACAGTTCACTATTGCACGGTCATGGAAACTACCCAAGAGCCCATCAATTCATGAGTGGATAATTAAAATGTGGTATATCCTCACAATGGAATATTTCTCAATCCTACGAAATGACGGTGAGCTAGCACCATTTATGCTATCCTGGATTAAGCTTAAGCCTTTTATCCAAAGTGAGGTGACACAAGACATGGAAAATGGGCCCTACATCTACTCGCCATCAAATTGGTACTGACTGATTAAAACTATGGTTTTCAAATGGTGGCAATACTCACCACAGATTCGGGAGGGGGGACCCAATCTAAGGGAGATGGCGAGTATTTTGGAAGGGAAGGGCATAACTCTAACCCTTCTTAGGGAGAGGCAAAGATATACAATGTAACCAAAATGTCAAAAAAAAAATCAAAACAAAACTTTTTATCGGGTGGTGGGTAGGCAGTATGGGGAGGGGGGGAGGAAAGGGGTGTATGATTCCATAATGTGTGTGGTGCACGCCACCGGGGGATTGGACACATCAGGGGGAGGGAGGGGGACAGGGGCAATATTTGTAACCCTAACAATATTTGTACCTCCATAATATGATGAAATAAAAAATATATATATTTCTAGGTATTTTATTTTATTTGTTGCCATTTTGAAGGGAATTGAGTCTTTGATTTGGTTCTCACTTGTACTGTTGTTGGCATGTATGAATGCCTATGATTTCTGTGTATTGATTTTGTATCCTGAGACTTTTCCAAATTCATTTATCAATTCAAGTAGTCTCTTGTTTGAATCCTTGGGATTTTCTAGGTATAATATCATGTCATCAACAAAAAGGGAGTGTTTGATCTCTTTTGCTCCCATTTGGATGCCCTTAATTCTGCTCTCTTGTCTGATTACTGTAGCAAGGACTCCCATCACTATGTTGAGTGTACTTCATTGTTCTTTATTCTATTCAGAATGTCATGTGACTATCTCCACCAACAATGTTAGGTCATTTTCATCAAACCAAAAGAAATTCTGTTCCTATTAGCTGTCACTTCCTATTCCTTCTATTTCTAGTCTTGAGCAATCACTAATCTATTTGTCTCTCTAGATTTCCCCATTCTGGACATTTCATATAATAGGAATCATACAATGTCTGGTCTTTTGGGACTAACTTCTTTCATTTAAAATAAAGTTTCCAGGTTCTTTCCTATTTTAGAGTTTATCAGTATTTCATTCCTACTTAGAAATGAATTAATATTCTGTTATTAGACATACCATATTCTATTTATGCATACATCAGGCAGCGAACATTTGAGTTTTTCCACTATTGGTTATTATGAATAATGCTGCTACTGCCATGTTTTTACACATTTTTGTGTAGACATGATTTTTTTCTCCTCTTGGGTATAAAGCTAGGAATTCTATACTTAGGTTTTGAGGCATTGCTGAAGTATCTTTCAAAATGTTTTCACTTTCCTATCAGTAGTGGATAAGGATTCTAATATTTCCACATCTTCCTTGAAATTTTTATTATCTGTTTTTCTTTTGTTTTGACCATAGCAATTCTATGTGTTAAGTGGCATGTCATTGTGATTTTAATTTACATTTCCATAATTGTAGGTAACTTACAATTAGAGAAATGGATGAGATCATAAATGTGACTCATTTTTTTGTTTTTTGTTTGGTTGTGTGCTTTATAGGGAATGCCCATCCATATTTTCAAGTGGGGTTTTTGGTCCTCTTTGAAGAAAAAACGTATGGCAGTTTTGTTCAAATAAGTCCTCTTGTTCCAAATGTTCACAAGACACTGTATCACTGCATCTTTCTTTCTAGAGGTAAGTGACTGTCAAATTTATTTTTTAAATATTATTTCTCTCTCTTTTTAAAACTTTATTGAAGTATGATTTATATACAAAAATTGCACATATTTAATGTTTAAATTTTGATGAATTTTGACATAATTTCATTTACCTAGGATACCATCACCTCAATCAAGGTACTAAACATACCTATCACCTCCAAAATTTATTTTGTATTCAGGCTTTGTTTATTTGTTTGCCTATTTTTTGTGGCAAGAACATGTAACATGAGATCTATGCTCTTAACATACAGTCTTAGGGGTTTATTTTTTGAGAGAGGGTATTGCTCTGTTGCATGGGAGAGAGTGCAGTGTGCAGTGGCATCATCATAATTCACTACAACCTCACTGGGTTCAAGCAATCATGTTGCCTCAGCCTCCAGAATAGCTGGGATTACAAGTGTGCACCACCATGCTCCACTACATTTTTTAACTTTTGTAGAAACAAATTCTCACTATGTTGCTCAGGCTGGTCTCAAACTCCTGGCCTCAAGCAATTCTCCTGCCTTAGTCTCCCAAAGTGATTTTATTACAGGCATGAGACAATGAATGTGGCCTGGTCTTAGGCATGTTTTTTTGTTATAACAGACTACCCAAGACTGAGTTATTTATAAATAAAAGAGGTTTGCTTAGCTCATGGTTCTGGTGATTCTAAAGCCCTCTGGAGAGGGCCTCAGGCTGCTTTCACTCATGGCAAAAAGTGAGAAAGGAGTGGGTGTACGTGAAGAGATCATATGGTAAGAGAGGAAGCAAGAGAGAGAAATCGAGGAAACCAAACTCTTTTTAACAACCCACTTTTGTGGGAATGAATTTATTCCTGAGAGAGTGAAAATTCACTCACCCTTGTGGAAGGGCATTAACCTATTCAAGAAGGATATGCACTAATGAGCCAAACACCTCTCATTAGGCCCCATCTCTCAACACTACCATATTGGGGATCATATTTCAACATGAGCTTCAGTGGGGACAAACTATACCCAAACCATGGCACATATTTTAATGTACACAGTACCATATTGTTAACTATAGGTACTATGTTGTATGGCAGATCTCTGAAACCGATTCATCTTGCATATGTAAAACTTTATACCCATTAAGCAATGATTTCCTATTTCCCCCTCTCCCGGCCAATGGTAACTACCATTCTATTCTTTGGTTCTATGAGCTTTACTATTTTAGATACCTTATATAAGTGGAATCATACAGTATTTGTCCTTCTGTGACTGCCTCATTACACTTAGCATAATGTCCTGAAGTGGATATTTCAGTACAAGTGATAGAATCTCCATATTTTTTGAGGCTGAATAATATTCCATTGTATATATAAATTACCATTTTTATCTATTCATCTGTTGATGGACATTTGGATTGCTTTCAGATCTTGACTATTATGAATAATGCTACAATAAACAAGAGAATGCAGATATCTCTTTGAGATCCTAATCTTAATTCATGTGGGTATATACCCAGAAGTGGGATTACTATATCCTATAGTAGTTTAATTTTTAATTTTGGGGGGAATCTCTGTGCTATTTTTCATAATAGCTGCACCATCCTACATATCTGCCAAAAATATACAGGATTCCAATTTTTCCACATCCTTACCAACACTTATTATCTTTTGTTGTATGTGTCCAAGAATTTTTCTCTTTAAGTTTTCCAACTTGTCGATGTATAGCTGTTTATAATAGTCTCTACTGTCATTTATATTTCTGTGCTATTAGTTGGAATGTCTCCATCTCCATTTTTACCTCTAATATAATTTCAGCTCTCTTTCTTTAATCTAGCTAAAAGTTGTCAATTTTGTTTTACTTCTAAAAAATCAACTCTTCTTTATGTTTATGTTTTATATCATTGTTTTGTCTCTATTCCATGTGTTTCTGTTCTGATCTGTATTATTCTTTCTTATATTAATTTTGAGGTTATTTTTCCTTTGTTTTTCTAGTTCTTTGAGGTGCATCATTAGGCTGTTTATTTGGGCTCTGTGGATGTTTGCATTTATAGCTATAAATTTCTTTCTTTAAACTCTTTTTGATGTATCTCATAGGTTTTACAATTCCATTTCCATTTGTTTCAGTTTTTTAAAAAAATCTTATGATGCATTGTTTGTTCAGAAGAACATTGTTTAATTCCTATGCATTTGTACAATTTCCAAAGTACATTTTGTTATTGATTTCCAGTTTTATTCTATTTTGATTAGAAAAGATACTTGATACAATTTTAGCTTTTAAAGATTTTTTTTAACTTGCTTTGTGGCCTAATATATGGTCTATCCTGGGTCTATCTATTCCATGTGCTGTTGAAGAAGTATGTGTATTCCACAGATGTTGGGTGGAATATTTGTAAACGTTTGTTAGAACCATTTTGTCTAGAGTACAGTTTAATTATGATGTTTCTTTGTTGAATTTCGTCATATGATCTGCCCATTGCCGAAAGTGTGAGTTTTAAAATCCTCTACTAATAGTGCATCACATTCTATCTCTCCCTTTAGGTCTATGAATATTTGCTTCATATATTTAGGTTCTCCAATGTTGGGTGTATATAATTTACAATTATTATACTATCTTGCTGTATTGACTACTATATCATTATATAAAGGCTTCTTTTGTCTCTGTTCACAATTTGCAACTTAAAATCTCTTTTATCTGACATAATAATAGCTGTTCCTCCACCTTTCTGGTTTTATTTTGTGTGGAATACATTTTTCCATTCCTTCACTTTCAGTCTATGAGTATTCCTATAGGTGAAGTTAGTTTTTTGTAAGCAGCATGTAGTTAGATTTTTTTTTTTTTTTTATCCATTTAGCAAGTCTATAACTTTTAATTGGAGAATTCAATCTAATTCCATTAAAGGTTCTTATCAATAGGTAAGGACTTATCACTGCCTGTTTTGTTACCTGTTTTCTAATTGTTTTATAGGTCTTTTCTTTTTAATTCTTCTTTTACTGTCTTCCTTTATGGATTAGTGGTTTTCTCTAGTAGTATGTTTTGATTCCATGCTTTTTATTTTTATTATATCTATTATAAATTTTTCTTTGTTATTACCAAGAAGCTTACAAAAAGTATCTTAAAGTTATACAAGTTATTTTAAACTAATAGCAACTTAGCTTTGGTTTCAAAGAAAAGAAAATTTTGAAAAAGTATACACTTTAACTCTATTCATCCCCCTATTTTGAATGTGATGTCATATTTTACTTGTTTTTATATTACCTCCTTCTTAACAAATTCATTATTTTTTATTTATTATTTTTAATAGTTCTGTCTTTAGTCTTTATTTTATTTTTTATTTTTTTATTTTAGTGTATTATGGGGGTACAAGTGTTAAGGTTACATATATTGCCCATGCCCCCTCCCCCCTCGAGTAAGAGCTTCACGCGTGTCCATCCCCCAAACGTTGCACATCTTACTCATTGTGGTTGTCTTTACACTAAAGATATAAGTTATTTACACAGAATGATTATAGCATTAGAGTCTTAAAGTACAATTTTTTTGTATAATCAATTTTTTACTTTACTACTGATTATTATACCTTCAGGCATTTTTTTTTTACATGTTACTCTCCTTTTCTTTCCGTTTAAAGAAATCCTTTTAGCATTTCTTATAGCATAGGTTAGGTCTGTTCTTAATGAATCCTTTCAGCTTTTGTTTGTCTAGACAAGTGTTTATCTCTCCTTCATTTCTAAAGAGTCATTTTGCTAAATCCTGTATTCTTCGTTGGTAGGTATTGTTTTCTTTTCTTTTCTTTTCAGCACTCTGACTATATCATTTTACTTTCTCTTGGCCTGCAAGGTTACTGGTGAGCAGCAATCTGCTGCCAGACACATTGGATTTCTTTTATATGTTGTCTTTTTTGTTTCATTACTTTCAGGATTCTTTCTTTGTTTTTGACTTTGAGAATTTGATTATAATATGACTTAGGTACTCTTATTTGGGTTGAATCTGCTTGGTAATTTTTGACATTCTGTAGCTGGATATTTTTCTTCTCTAGATTAGAATATTTTTCTATTATTATTTCTCTGAGTAAATTTTTTACCACTTTGATTTCTCAACTTTCTCTAGAACTCCAATAACCCAAATGGTTGCTCTTTGATATTATCTCATATATCCCATAAACTTTCTTTGATTTTTTAATTCTTTTTTCTTCTTTTCTCCTCTGTGTGTTTTCAAACAGAAAATATTTGAGCTCACTAATTTTTACTTTTCTTTAATCAGTTCTGCTGTTTGTGCTCTCTATTACATTTTTTGTTTTGTTCATTATATTTTGAGCTCTAGGATTTCTGTTTGATTTTTTATCATCATCTCAATCGCTCTGTTAAATCTCTCTAATTTGTTTCTGATTTTTTTCTGTGTGTTTTCTTAAAATTTGTTGAGTTTTCTTAAAATAGCTATTTTGAATTCTTTGTCTCAGAGTTTACTCACATCTCAATCACTTCAGAGTCAGTCTCTGGCACCTTATTTTGTTTGTTTAATGAAGTCCTATTTCCCTGTATATTTTTGATGCTTGTGAACCTGTGACATTTTTGTACATTGAGATATTAGGTATTTATTCTAGTCCTCACAATCTGGCTTTGATTGTTCTTGTCCTTTATGAATGGGCCTTTCAGAGATTTTAATCAGTACTCCTTAAGTCCATGACCACTGAAACTGTCTCAGCACTAGAGGGCTTTCCAGGCCCAGGTTTATTGAATGTCTCATAAGGACTCTGAAGTTGGCATGGCTTTCATCCCTGAGCAAACCTGGGGAAGACCCTATGAGAGCACTCAAACTGTATGAGAAAGCTGTCCAGGGACCTGATCTCAGGATCTTGTTCCAGTGGCCCAGAAAAGCATGCCTCACAGCAGTACCCTTCACAGGTGGGACAATTTCTCAATTGCAGCAAGATGGGCTACAAACAAGACTGGGCTTGCTCAGAATCTGCTGTAGTGCACAGCCTGGTGAGCCTATCTCATTGGTTCTGCTAGGTACATGCTTTTCTGCAGGTCCCTACACAGGTGGGATAGCTCCATGACTTTGGTGATAGGAGCTGGAACTGAGACTGGGCCCCTTTCAGGATATTCCATAGGATAGAGGCTGGCAAGCTCATCTTATTGGTATAGATAGGTACTCATCTCCCAGTAGGTCCTTCCACAGGCAGGACAGGTCTATAACTATAGCAGGAAGAGGCAGTGCTGAGATTTGTCTACCTTGTGATCTGCTCTGGGATGAAGGCTGGTGAGCCTATCATGGAGGCAGAGACACCCAAGCTACAAAATATGGATGAGTCTCCCTCTAGGTCCTTTTGTGAGCATTTCTAAGCTGGAAAGTCAGCTAAAGAGGGCTGGAGTCAAACCACAGGGCGACTTTCAGGTAAACTACCAAGATATGTTTCAGTAGGCAGATGAACCTTTTCACTGAAGCACTATTGAGCATAATTCCTCCTGGACTTTTTGGCAGATGGTTTTGTTTGCAGCCTCAAGTTTAAACAGGAATCCCTTTGGGAAATCTAGCTATTTCTCAATTTGAATCTAAGAACAAGATCAGCGGGTTTGCTTCCCAGATGCTGATATACACTCTAAAAGGAGCCTTCTAGGTCTAGGAGTCTATCAGTGTTTCATGACTTTCTAACTAAATCCCAAGTCTCCCAAAGATGTACATTTTTCTTTGTGGATGGGCCCAGAATTCTTGTTCTCATGGGTGGATGTGAGCAGTTACTTTCTATTCTGCCATCTTGCTAACATGAATCTGAAACAGCTTGAGTTTATCTTATGCTAGGATCCTACAAGACTGCCTAATCTTGTCACCAAGATGGTTCAGGCAATAGACTCTCCCTGGCGTGTAGGAGAAAACTTCCTCTGTGGTCTTGTTATCTCTGCTTACAAGCAAGACTTTGCTGCCGACAGATGGATTGGGCAGATGAGTTTGACATGGAAAGCCATTTGTCAGAATGAAATCATCCACAATAAGTTAACTTACTTTCTCAGGAATACTTGTGAGTGCTCCTAGGGGGGAACTCTCAGACCACAATTATAAGAATGCCACATAATTAACCCATTATTTTAAATATAAAAGCAATGGACTTTAATTGCTTCAGATGCATAGCCTTGGAAAGTAAAGAAGAGATTATAAGATAGTGTTCAAAATTATGCCTATATGGCATAACTTCAAGGATCTTCCTGGAAACTGTTTTATGGGAAATATAAAATTCTTTCTGAGGACTCTAATTAGCATGGTGTGATTTTTATATTCATTTTGATAAAATATACATATTTCTAACTTGGAAATTTTCCTTCTTCAGAGCAGCATATAACAGTGAGAGCATTAGAGAACACAAGATCTAATAATTAAATCAACTTTCCACATTTATTCATTCATCTGACATTTAATGAGTACCTATAATAATGCCAGAGGAAAGTGTAGTAAATATTAATATAATCAATGTAGTTCCTGAAATTATAGAACTTCTTTCTGGGAAAGTGGGACCTGCCCGGAGAGACAAATAAGAAAACCTAAGCAAGATATTTTTAGAGGTTAATAAATGTAATGAAAAAAGAAAAATATGAGCTAAAAGAATATCTGCACTCCTATGTTCATTGCAGCGTCATTTACAATAGCAAAGATATTGAATCATCCTAAGTGTCTATCAATGGATGAATGGATAAAGAAAATGTTATAT
This sequence comes from Mirza zaza, assembly GCA_008750895.1. Taxonomy (NCBI): domain Eukaryota; kingdom Metazoa; phylum Chordata; class Mammalia; order Primates; family Cheirogaleidae; genus Mirza; species Mirza zaza. The sequence continues at coordinate 23,975 of VSMD01031206.1, read as the reverse complement.
ATACACAATGGAATACTATTCAGCTTTAAAAAGGTCGAAATCCTGTCATTTGTAGCAACTGGGGCAAATCTGGAGGACATTATACCAAGTGAAATAAGATAGACAAAGAATGACATATTATTGCATGATCTTTCTTATATCTGGAATCTAAAAAATTGAAATCATAGAAGTAGAGAGTAAAATGATGGTTACCAGAAGTTAGAGTTTGGGGAAGGAGAATGTGGAGTTGTTGATCAACAAGTAAATAGTTTCAAAATAGAGAGGAGGAATAGGTTTTGAGGTCTATTGCACAGCAGGGAAACTATACACAATAATAATGGAATGTATATTTCATAATAACTAAAAGAATAAATTTCAAATGTCTTATCAAGAAAAATGATAGGTAAATGAGGTGATAGGTATGTTATTAATAATTAGTTTTGTTTAATTATTCCATATTGTATACATATATCAAAACATCACATTTTACCCAATAAATGTATATAGTTATGATATATCTATCAAAAATAATATTAATAAAAGTAAAACAGAGTAATGAATAAGAAAGGACTATTTTCAACTGCATGATGAATAAAGTTATTTTTGAGATATTTAAGCAAAAACATGAATAAGTATAATCATAAAATTTTAAGATTACAATAGAGATAATAAAAGATCCAAAGATGGGAAGTTGCTAGGCATTGTAGAAAAACAGAAAACAAGTTAGTGTGGACACAGTAGAATAAAACTAAAAGTGACAATTGTTCATGAAATGAACACTTTTTGTTTATTTTATCTCCAACTTCTCCTAGAAGTGGTTGGCTTTCTTAGGTTGGAAGGAAGACAAACAGGTGGCAAGGAAGTGGCTAAGGCAGAGAATGGGAACCCAATTATAGCTAAGAGCTGTTGCCTGGTGATAACATACAAGGTAAGGAGCTCCTAGTGACCCTTAACTGACCTAGAGCTCATTACCATGTAATTAACATGATATGGGTGGAGTTTTCATAAAGGATTCTGGGAGGATGCATGCGTAGTAAGGAAACTGTTATATAACCTGACCTATTATGTAACTTGCTATGTAATCTGTTATGTAACCTCAACCTGTCAATCACCACAAAGGAAGGAAACAGCAACCAACCTTGCCAGGAGAAAGGCCTGACAAGCTATTAGCATATAAAAGACAGTGTGTGGTCAGACTTGGGGTCTTCCCCCAGGGCCCATGACTTATTTCTTCCTCTGAGATGTCCTTTGGTTTTGTGTTAAATGTTGTATGTCAGTTTGCTCTGTATTTGTGATTACTCCATCATTGGCTTGACTTAGTACCAGTACTTATTCTGGACACTGGAGACCAGGGGCCAGGAACATACAGACAGACCTAACCATCTTATGGCATAAGAGGCTGAAAATTGATTGTTGAACAGAATGTCATAGATCATCAATATCAGACTAGGTCACTCTGTAACCATGATGAATCAGTACAGAAACAAGCCCTCTCTATAATCATATGTGAACACAAACAACCTGTTATGATTGTCCAAGCCACAGAAATGCACAAGAAATTCCCTAGCTCAGCTACTTTGGGTGACCCTTTCTTCTTTTTCAGTTACAGCTTCAGACTTGGCCTATCCTTTTCTCTTTCTAGATAAGATCTGTTAAGTTACTTAAGCACACAAGCTTCTCAACAATATTTATTCCATAGAAAAGCTTCACTTTCTTACATTTTTCCCCCAAATCATCTAACATAAGCCAAGATACAATGATAAGTCCTTTTTACAGCCTCTTATGGAGAAGTGCCACCATTTCTCATGGGTTAAATATTCCTTCTTATAATTTGAACAAATAAAAACACAAATCATTCAACTACAGGTGTATGGACTTTGGTTAGAGAACATTTACTGCAGCCATTTCTTACATTTAATATAAGCCCAAGAAGAGCAGAAGGAGTTTATTTTCTGGTGTGCTTCCTTGGTAAAACATATTTTATATTACCTTTCTGACTTAGACATAAGGATAAAGAGGAAGGAAGAATCATTTTGATACTGGTAACTGTTCATTATATTTACTTAACATTATATTACTAGAATTTAACATATTATGTCCTGATTATTAAAGAGATGAAATCCATCTTGCATATGATCTATAATAAATAAATTATAAAATATCTAAGTGGAAATAAAGGTTATTGAGGAGAATTACAGATAACTTTTCCTCAATAGTAAGTAATACTTCCAAGCATCCTAATTTAGGTATAATTACCAATTATCTTACAAGAACATATGGAAATTGCCTCAAAATTACAGGGAATGCATAGTTCATGCTTATTATTTAGGGTGTTTGGTGAAATTTATTCATATAAAAATGATTTTAACTAGAATTTTGAGAGCAAAGAATAGTTTACACATATTTACTCATTTAAAAAAAGAGGTTAATAGTTTCTCAAAGATTAAACACTTGGAAAAATTGATTTAATTTCAAAGTTCATCATGACTCTTTTTTTTTTTTCTTTTTTGAGACAGAGTCTTGCTTTGTTGCCCAGGCTAGAGTGAGTGCCGTGGCGTCAACCTGGCTCACAGCAACCTCAAACTCCTGGGCTCAAGCAATCCTCCTGCCTCAGCCTCCTGAGTAGCTGGGACTACAGGCATGCACCACCATGCCTGGCTAATTTTTTCTATATATATTAGTTGGCCAATTAATTTGTTTCTATTTATAGTAGAGATGGGGTCTCGCTCTTGCTCAGGCTGGTTTTGGACTCCTGACCTCGAGCGATCTGCCCGCCTCAGCCTCCCAGAGTGCTAGGCATCATGACTCTTTAATACTATGAAACATTGAACACCAGAAAGAAGCTTATTTGAGAAAGGAACATCCATTCAAAGCAGCTGGAGCAAAATACACAGGTCATGGAAATTGGATGCTCACGTTAGATCTGCATTTCCCAGGAGGAATACTATTTCATTCCCAGAATTCAAGAATCAGGTGTAAAATGAAGAGCATACAGATAGTTTTAAACAATTTTATAAATATACACAACCTATGTTTAGGACTAGATACCTGTAACTGCCAATATCTGTGTCACGTGAAACTGAATATGGATGCATATACTTAATTTCTAGTTGGTACAATGTGCTATCTCTCTTAGTTTCTGTGAGTCAAACAAATTGTATAATTTAAACCAAAATATTATGATAGAAAATCTTACTTTGTGAGAATGTTTTGGGTTAAAAAATAGTATGATTCTTTTATAGAAATATTCAATTCTGTAAGTCCTAAAGAATGAATTAGGAGACAAACTTGAGCTATTTAATCTCATGAATGAATGAAACATCCAATCAAAAAATGTATTTTGCCATATTATTTTTTCTTCCCAAAAACTGAAGAGAAGAGAACATGTATCAAAAGAAGTCAATTTGGTTAAAGATGAGGTTTAAACTTAGGAATATGCCTTCATCAAATGACCCATACAGAGATACCACACTTTTATTTTCATTACCAATCATGGTCTAAAATTTGCTGATATTTAATTCCATCTAATTCTCTTAACTATGAGATGTTTGAGGTATATCTTTTTGCCAGTTCCTTTCTATTTCTTCAAACTGATCTGTCTTTCAATTCTTGGTCCTCGTGTGCACTTTGTGTGAAAAAAATGAATAAATTGTATCTCTAGAACTATACATGGATTCGATGGTACATGTCATTAGAGAAAATGAGTCAGGTTAGCAAGCTATTATGAGAAAAAAAAGAGTACATTAAGGTGTGCATGAACATACGTGTTTATCCACTGATGTGTTTCAATAATAGGAGGGTGGTGGGCCAGACAGTCAGGAATTCTAGTAAGAAACTGGAGAATCCACTCTATTCTTCAAAAAATGGACCAGATTTCAAAATACAGTGTTAGCAATCATTTGACTGAATGTAGAACTTTAATTTCTAATCAGAAATGTAATCTGGATCTTTTTAAGTACATGTTCATTTCAAATTTTGAAATTATTTGTGGTAGCTGGAAGTTGGAGTAACTCAGTTATCCAGAACCAAGGGAGAATACAAACAAAATATGATAATTGCATTTATCAGTCCATAAGTATTTATTGAATAATATTGGGTCATTAAATATGAAATGTCTGATTTCAAATCAAAAGTGTAGTTCATTGTATCTCAAACAAGAAACAGTGAAATTTTTCAGAGCATGCACCTAAACTATCCATGAGTTCTGTCATCTTAATGGTAGCTTGTTCATGCCAGCAGTGAAGAAGCCTGGAGAGCCAGTGGTGATGAAATTGTGAAAGATGTTTTCCACAGCTTGTTGAGAATTGAATATTTTTCCTTGCAAGAACTGGTCCAAAGCCTGAAAGAAGTGGTAGTTAGTTGGTGCAAGGCCTGGTGAATATGGTGAATGACAGAGAGTTTCCAAGTCTAGCCTCTGTAGTTTGAGCAGCGCTGTTTGTGTGACATGTGGTTGAGGGTTGGTTGTCTTGCAAGAGGTTTGGCCTGTACCTATTGACCAATCTTGGCTGCTTATTCATAAGCATCTTCATCATTTTGTCCATTTAGTTGCAGTAGACATCCACTGTAATTAATTGACCAGGTTTCATGAAACTGTAGTGGGCAATACCAGCACTGGACTATCAAACAGACCTTATTAGCTTTTTTTGATGGATATTCAGTTTGGGGCTGTGTTTTGGAACTTCTTCTTTATCCACCCATTGTGCTGAAGGATTGGGATTGTCAAGGAGAATTCATTTTTCATCACATGTAACGATATGTTGGAGAAGTGGTTCTCCTTTATGTCATGATAGAAAAAAAAGGCAAGCATCAAGATGATTTCTCTTCTGACATTCATTTAATTCATGCTGTACCCATCTGTCCAGCTTCTTTACCTTGCCCATTTGTTACAAATGGTCCAATATTGTTGGAATAGTAAAGTCAAACCTTTCTGCTAATTCACATGTAGGTTGAGATGGATTTGTTACTACTGCAGCTTTCAACTCATCATTATCCACCTTGGTCTCAGGTCCCCCACATGGCTCACTTTTAAGATTAAAATCACCAGAACAGGATTTCTCTAACCATCAACATATTGTGCATTCATTAGCCATATCTTTCTGAAACACTTCATTGTTATTTCAAGCCGTCTGCAAAGCATTGGTTCCACAACGGAACTCATATTCAAAAACAACATGAATTTTTGACTTATTCATGGTTTCACAAAAAATTGCTCAAAAAATTTGAAAAGATAATTACAAGTCAAAATGTGTGTTTGCAAGATTGAGAATTTACTTTCACAATATAAACAAAACAAGAAGCGTCAAAGCAAGATGGCAGAGATATCAATGATCAAACTTAGCACTTAAGGAAATAGGACATTTCATACTTAATAACGTAATAAAATGCATTGCTCTTTGTATTAAGAGTACAGCAGTGTAACTACAGCAATGTTGTGTAGCAGGCAGAAATGAAATATGTATATGCAGCAACATGACTAGATGATAACAGTGTGTATTGAAGTAAGAAAGTTGAGAACAGCACTGTGTATCTATCACATAATTTCAAAATATATACCCACAACACAAGTATACATATTTCAAAGATGTATATACATGTGATAGAGATAGATAGGCAGAAAGATAGATAAACACAGACATATGCAAGTGTACATACATGGAGAGAGAGAGAGAGACAGAGATAGACATAGTGACAAAGATATGCAGAGGAAAACAGAATGAAAGATATTGGGTAAGTAGAAATATGCAAATGTATATGCAGAGATATAGTAAGGTATAGATTAGATGAAGTGGAAAGTAACAAATAACACAATATCCATATCTATATCACAATATTTTTATGAACATAAAAACTGCATACCCACAAACAACAGTATACATTTCCAAGACAACATATAATCACATATACATATAGTGCGATATGCAACATTAGTTTCTGATACGGCTTTTCATAACTCCACCTGCTGATTTTCATACTCTTATATTAACATAACCCCCACTTTTAGTGTGGGCTCAATCTAGCTCTTATAACAAACAAAATATGGCAAAAGCGATGAGATGTTTTTTCTGTGATTAATTATAAATGACCAGGCTGGACATAGTGGCTCAAGCCTGTAATCTCAGTGCTTTGGAAGGCTGAAGTGAGAGGATAATTTGAGACCAGGGGTTTGAGACAAGCCTGTGCAACATAGCCAGACCCCATCTCTATGAAAAATTAAAAAAATAGTTAGCCAGGCATGGTGGCATGCACCTATATTCCTACATACTCGGGAGGATAAGGCAAGAGGATTGCAGGAGCCCAGGAATTAGAGGTTATAGTGAGCAACATTTGGGCCACTGCACCCCAGCCTGGACGCATAGTGAGAGCCTGTCTATTAAAAAAAAAAAAAAAGATTGGGACTTCCATCTTGCTGGTGTTCCTTCTCTATTGCCATCTCAGCTCGCACACTTTGATAAAGCAAGCTGCTATGTGGAAGAGGTCCACCAGGAAAGGAACTGAGGGTGGCCTTCAACCAATAGTCAATGAGGAACTGAAGTCTTTAGTCAAACAATCCTTGAGGAACCAAATCTTGCAAACAACAATGTCAGTAAGCTTAGAAGCAGACCTTTTTCCAGTGATACCTTCAGATGAGAGCAGAGAAAACTTGATTGTCACCTTGTAAGGGACTGTGAAGCTGAGAACACAGATAAGCTGTGTCTGTGTTCCTAACCCACGGAAACTCCGAGACGATAAATGTGTCTGAAACCGCTAAGTTCTGGGATGCTGTGTTATGCAACAAGAGCGAACTAAATGCAAATGATATGACACGTATGCATGTGTATCTGAAGACACAAGGCAAGAGGAAGGAAACGGGACTGAACATATTGGATAAAGGGGGGACATTTTTTTAAAAATAGAAAGGCTTCAGAACCAACAAACTGTTTTCAATAAAGAGAAATGCATAATTAACTTGAATGTGTTTCCATCTTCTGCAAACAAAATTCTGAAGTAGTGTACACTGGGGTGGGAATGGGTATGGTGGGTATATTTGCTGGGATTGTCATAACCAAATACCGCAGACTTGATGGCGTAAACAACAAATGTTTATTTTCTCATAGTTCTGGAAGCTAGAAGTCTAAGATCAAGGGACCGTTAGTGTTGGTTTCTGGTGAGGCCTCTCTTTGTGGCTTGTAGATGGTCACCTTTTGGCTGTGTCCTCACATGGCCTTTCTTCAGTGTGTGAAGAGCAGAAACAGACAGAGAGGGCTTCCTGGTGCCTCTTCCTCTTTTCATAAGGACACTGGTCCCATTGGAATATGTCCCCACCCTTGTGACCCCATTTAACTTTAATTACCTCCTTAAAGGCCCCATTTCCAAATATAGTTACATTGGGGGATAGGGCTTCAATGTACGGATTTTGGGAGGACACGATTCAGTCTGTAATAGTGGGTTATTTTGTTTTCCATTTCTCAGAAAAGAGCCCAGTGTTATGGAGCTACACTAATGAGTGTTCCTCAAAGAACAAAGATCTGTGTTTTCATAAATATATGTATAAAGGAAGCATACAGAAATCATATCAAGTATAGCAAATTGCTTTTGTGGCAACTGAAAAAATATACTTTATGGGGTGTTTTGGCTTTTGGACTAAGTAGGGACTTTTATATTTAGCTATTACTTTCAACAATTTTCAAATACTTTAGTGTGAAATTATCCATTTTAGAAGAACTCTATATCTATATAGACATTTTATTGATTTTTGTTTTTCTTAGCAAAAGAAGAAATGATCTAAAAAACAGTTGTTTGTGCTTGTTTTCCAATTACACTCAGCTAAAATTTTGAAGTGTTAAGAGCTTGTTCCATCATAGACCTTTTATTTTCTACTTGTGAAATAAAATGTTTCTATTTAAGGTAATTTCAACCACACAAAAAAGGTAGAGTTTTTTTTTTATTTGCAAATTTCTGTAAATAAATGTGAATATGTCAGCCAATGAAATTGACCTATGATTACTAAATTAAACTCAATTTGTTCATTAAATTGTAGATATTACGAATAAAAATATGAGCGGCTTCATCTCCTTGGTGTGTCCTATAACTATTAGAGGTCATTTTGGTGTTTACTCATAAAATTTTATTGAATTTATTTTCTTATTTCTTTCCCTGTATAAGAATGGGTCAGTCCACTTTCTATGCTGTAAAATATCCAGAAACCTCTGATGTATACTCTTACACAGTTGACATCATCTTCCTTAATATTTAACAATGTTTTGCACTATAACTTATCATATGTGGACATCTACGAAAGATTCCTAAGTCTCATATTTTATTTAAACTATGTTCTGATAAATAAAGGTCACCAGGACTATTCCCTGTGCTAATAGAAGCAATTATATTCATTTTTATTTCCTTTCTTTTGTAGTCAGGATATTTCTTTATACAACAGACTTAAAATCCTAAGAGATAACAGTGATTTTAGGCCTGAATAGGAATAATTTTTAAAAAATTAGAATATTCTAATTTTGGTTCTAAAATGAAATTACCTAGTCCCTTAAAAAATAAGCCAATGAGCCAGTGGCATTATTTTAGAAAAACAAAAATTCCTGTACTGACGTTCACATTGAAATGGGCATGTTGATAATATTCAGTGACTAGAAACGAGCACCGAATACTCCCAGAATATAAAATTTTAGTGTGTGTGTATATATATATATATACATATATATACACATATATATAATATATGTATACATATATACATGTATAAATAGATACAAATAAAAAGAAATTTTTATGTTAACATTATCATTAAAAAGGAAGGTACTTGACAATCATTGCCTGGTTTAAGCAATAATCTGTGAATTAAATACAAGGAATATATTTGGATTTTAATTCAAAATATAAGTTAACACAAGCAATATTATTTAGAATTTATATTGAAAAAAGTCACCAATAGGTGGTGCTGATGTGATTGAATTTGATTAAACTTCATGCAAATCTGACCCTAGATTCTACTATTTTTAGTTTCTTATATACGTTCAACTCACAGTCTACTTAACAACCGTTCAATAGTGAACTGGTTATAAAATGTCACTGAGGATAAAATGTTTTTAAGTATTTAGGAGGCAATTGCTATCACCATCATTTAAAAAATAGGTCAGAGATCATAGCTATAAAAAATTGACTGCTCAAGGTGGTACTTATCTGATAAATGAATATACAAGTGCTTGACTCAAATGGAAGTTATGAATTTTGCATAAAGCCCTTCATCAAGGTTGAATTACATAATGTCTCATTTAATGGCATATCTATGTGACATTTCTTGTCAAGCATTATTTCTTTTTGTCAGGCTAAACATTTGATTTGTAAGACACAAAGTGAATTTCGCTGACAGTAAAAAAGCATGTTTATCATTTGAAATTAAACGAGAGTGATAAGACTACTAAATGCATAATATATAAGCATAAAAACTATGATTTTGAACATGTAATACCTGTAGTAAAATACCAAAACTATTAATATTAGTATCACTTTGTTTTTATTTTTTTAAATAATTGTAAACAGATAAAGTGAATCAAATGGTTTATATCAGATTTATTGTGCTAAAGTCTGACAACCTGCAATTTGTCAGAAAAGGAATCACTTCTCACAATTAAATGTTAACAACAAACTTTAATTTGACATTTTGTGACAGGTCAAAAGTGTACTCATTTAAAAATATACTAGACCTTTAAAAATAATGAACTGAGTCAAGGCAGATATTAAAAAGTGAATGTTTTAATTATTCCCTTTTTCTTCTTTGAATAAATTCATATTCAGAAATTAATTATTTTTGATCAGAAAAGGGAATTTTTAAAGTATAAACATAACTTTTTCAGCAAGATTTATCTTCTAGATTTTTCAATTTTGTCTATTCTCTCTCTGTTTCTCTTAATCATGTTAGTCACTCTGCCATATCACATCATATTGTATAGTTATGATGATAAAGTGATTTTTTTAGAAGAAAAGATGACTTATACAACATATTCCCTTAGTTACTTAAAATATTAAATGTTATTGGTAGACTTGTGTCCCCTCAGAATTTATATGTTGATATCTTAACTCTCACTAACTCATAATGTGACATTATTTGGAGATATTCTTTTACATACCTAATCAAGTTAAAATGAATTCATTAGGGTAAGCCCACATTCAACATAAATTGTATCTTTCTAAAAAGGGGAAATATGGAGACAGACATCATAATAGGAAAGATAATAGGAAGATATGTAGTCTAGACAGCAATCTAGAACCTACGGGAGAGGTTTGGAACACACCCTTTCCTCATAGCCCTGAGAAGAAACCAATCCTGCCTACACATTGATCTTGGACCTGTAGTCTCCAAAACTGTAAGACAACACATTTTTGTTGTTTAAACCACACTGTATGTGGTACTTTGTCTGCAGCCCTAGCAAACTCATATATTAAATTATTTATCATCTATAATATTTGTGAAAACTGTGAAGCTGAATCTTATAATTCAAACAAGTTTAGGTTAGAAAAAACGCTACTTCAAAAAACAATCTTCTGACCCACTTACACATATTATGGTATGTATATTTCCTTCTTCTATGGTATGTATATTTCCTTCTATCTTTTAAAATTTCATGCTACTGAAGATTATATACGACTATGAAAAATAAATAAATATTAATATTAAATCAATGATTTTCTAAGGAAATGAGTTATTCTTAATCCAGATAAATGATGAGTACTCCAAACAATGTTATAAACAATTTTCATTAGAACATTTTATAAAATATATATTTTAAAATACTACATATTTTATATATTTATATATAAATATGTATTTATATATAAAATATATTTTTAAAAATATTTTATAAAATATATGTATTGAAATATATATTGAGCATAATGTCATCTTTTTCTGATGATATAGTTCTGCCATAATCAATATATATATTTTTGTTGAAAATGAAATCAGGTATTAAGGGCAACTACTGAGGTATATAAACCTTCTTTACCAAAAACCCACAGGCTTCTACATTTCCTATTATTCTTTCAATATCAATGTGTTAAACTAAAGAAAACCCCTGGATCTTCTCAAATGATGTGGAACATGCATTTCCTATCAGAATTTTTCATTGAATCTGCTTTTATAATAAATCCAGAAGCAAACAAATGCATTAATTCCTATTAAGATGACGATAAATGTTTTTATTAGATAGTTATTTCATTCAGACGGCAAGACTTGAAATGTATTCAGAGGCAATTGACTGAAAGAAATAATTAACATTTGGAAAGGAAAAAGTTAAAAGTTATAATAGCATAATAAATTGACAAGGAATTAGTTGCAAGATTTCTAATCTGTATTTGTTTATATTTCGCTGCTCAGATTTATATCTGCTGGTTTTTATTTCATAACCTCTTTCTGGCTATATGAATACTATTATCTCAGTTGCCTCTTTGATGACATTAAAAATTCTTTTATTAAATATTAGATGCCTTTACAGATACTTCTAAAAATTATCATAAGTCAGAATAACAATTTTTTCTTAAGAGTTTTACCTAATTTTAAGTCTAATATGTCCACATCTTTCTCACATTATTTTCTAAAATAAATATAGCATCTGAAGCCACTCTGTATATTATCTACTTTTTAAAAAAAAATCTAAGTTTTGAACTAATTTAGACTAAATTTTTTTCTATTGCTAGGACACATTAATGATAAAAAATAACCATAATTACAGCCATATTTTGGACAAACACATACCTGTGCACTCTTAACCTTCATAATTAGGACAGAAACATTTACTCTTGTCTTAGGAATGTTTGCTAAACAATATCTAAGTTAATCTGTACACATATAAGTTATGCATTTCAAATAATTATTGATAAAAATAGAAATAGTTCAGGTACATTAAATGAAGAGTCATCAAGAAAACGTAGGGCAAATATAGACATGACCTTTTTGATTTGTTTTATAAGGATAAATTGAAAAAAGATCTATTACTCAGAAAGATCATAATATTTGTTGATATAAGTAACTCATGGCCTCATTAGAGCTTCGGCAAGAAGCAAACCTATGTGTAGTTCTCAGCTGTTAAGATACGTTTCTTGGGGATCTTTAATTCGCAGTTAGGACAGGTGAATATAAGTCTGAAACTTAAAGTCCATAAATGCAAAATCAATGTGAAAAATACTTATATATTTTGAAGTTTAGGAAGAAGGGGAAAATGGCTTTTTTGTTGCAAGCATAATTCTTTTTTTTTTCATTTTATTTCATCATATTATGGGGGTACAAATGATGTTAGGGTTACATATATTGCCCCTGCCACCCCTCCCTCCCCCCGACGTGCCAAAGATTCAGGCCCACGGCACACATTATGTAAGTATACACCCTTCTCCTCCTCCCCACCTCCCACCTGCCCACTACCCGATAAAAATTTTTTTTTGACATTTTGGTTACATTGTATATCTTTGCCTCTCCCTAAGAAGGGTTAGAAGTATGCCCTACCCCTTCAAAATGCTCACCACATCCCTAAGATGTCCAGGTAATTCTTTATTTCTTGCTCTAACATTTTAATTTTTTGAAATATGTTTTTGAGATACCATAATAACTACTTCATTACATTCTTTTAACAATATGTTATCATTTAAATTACTTAAAATATTAACCAAATCCATAATATTTGCTATTTACTGTTCAATGTAGTCAATGTGTGAAACCTGAGACACTGGAAATACTATATTAAAAATAAAATAAAATAAAAACTTATAATAAACAGCAAAGTTTCTGCCTTGAAGACAGGTTATGACATATTTGGGAATAGGATGAAGCATGGCATGAGCAAATCCAAATTAAACAAGAAATAGAAATGTTGGAAGCAGGAGTTTTAATGATAATGCCAATGGCAGTTTCGGGGCAAGGTTGCTTCTGAATTAGGATGTCAATATTCCTGGAAACTCTCTAAGCAGAGGAGAAAGGAACACCAAGATAACATTCTAATTTAAAATTTTAATCATGTCAATAACAGCTGAAATAATTTCTAAGTCTCTACTCAATGTGGCTTCACAAGCTTTCCTTTCACTTTCACTCTAGCTAATGTCATCTCTGACTACTATTTCTTCCACATTATTTCTAGCTCCACTCAACTTATTATTTTTCCCAATACAATATTATTACTGATTCTGTAACTTCCAAAATATTGTTCATTTTAGAAAATATCTTTCATCAGACTAAATAAAGAGCTGAATCAAATACCTGTACAGCAACAACCACTCCCAATTCTGTGCTCTCACGTCACTTTGGACACCATCTCCCCATATTGTTAAGGTTGATGTCAAATTCATTTTGCTCAGAAACAGAGCCAGAGATGGTGATTCTTAAGCAGGTGATTTATTAAGGGAGTATCCTTAGGAGAAAAATGTTAGGGAGTTTATGAAGCAGGGTGGGACAGAGAAAGAAGCTAAGCAGCACCATTTACAATTGCAAAGATGTGGAAACTACCCAAGTGCCCATCAATACATGAATGGATTAATAAAATGTGGTTTATATACACCATGGAGCACTACTCAGCCATTAAAAAATGGTGAACTACCTATTTTATTATTCTGGATGGAGCTGGAGACCATTCTTCTAAGTGAAGTATCACAAGAATGGAAAAAAAACACCACATGTATTTACCATTAAATTGGATCAACACTAATGGGCAATGTGGGAAGTAACATTTATAGGGCGTCGAGCAGGTGGGAGAGGGGAGGAAGGGAAGGGGAAATTCACAACAAATGGGTGTGGTGTGCCCCATCTGGGGGATGGGCATGCTTGTAACTCTGACTCGGGCAGGGCAAAGGTAATTTAAAGTGTTTCTACCCCCTTAACACACTGAAATTTTTTTTTAAAAAAAAGATATTTAAAATAACTTGTAAAAGAAGATTGGGAATCCACTTAGAATCAAACCAAAGATGAGGAATGTTGCAATAAAGAGAAGTTTGGCAATTAAAAAAAAAAAGAAGCTAAACAAAGAAGTTTTTTCAAAGATAGTCTACTCTCTTACTAATCCTAGGAATGAGTAACTCGGGCCTGTGAATTGTGCTGTAATATTCACATCATCCTGAGGCATGAAGCTATGCTTTTATACCCTATGCCAGTCAGTCATTGGCCATGATTGGTGCCATCTCCCAGGCATCTCTTGATAAAGCAGCTCACATTGGTTAAAGACCAATTCTCAAGGACAGGGTGGAGGTGGGAGTTTTTAGCAGCAGTTTTTTAGTTTAGTTGTGGGGTGTTATTGACAGTGGGGGTGGAGTTTAGTGGGAAAAATCAGAATACATTTTGCATGTAGGAATAATAGTTTCTTTAAAAATGTACTAGGTATAGAAAATGAAAGAAAGTAAAGAATCCAACTTGAAAATTAGTTTTATGTCTTGAGAAATTGGAATACTGATTTACTTTTTAACTAAAATGTGTTAGTTTAGAAGAGAATTTAGAGCATCAGATCAAGCCTTCTTATTTGTCCATAATAAGGTTTTGAGATCCCTTCTAGAAATGCAAATGCAAATATCAAATGAGGAGTTGGGTATAATATTCTTGGACTCAAGGGAGACACTGAGTATGGAGGAATGAGTTAGGGAGTCTTAGCATATTGATGATATGTAAAACTATGGAAATACATGAAACTACCTGGAAAAAAGTTTGTCAGAGGAGACCAGTATTGTTCCCTAAGGCACTTCAGTATTTAGAGCTCACGTAGAGGAGAGAGGCCAAAGGAGACTGAAAATTACAGACCTTAAAACTGGGAAATTATCCTGGATGAGTGTGATATCACTGAAGTCAAAACAAAGTTTTTCACAAAAGTTATGAAATTCTGCTGAAGGACTTTGTAAATTGAGAACAAAGTAATATCCTTTGTATTTTCCAGGTAGATGCTGTTGGAAATCTTGTAAGGAAGATTTTTCAGTGTAGTGGTAGTAAGAGAAGCTCAGTGGGAATAGTTAAATAGTTAAGGGAAGGGAAGTAGAGGCTGAAGTGAATATAACTAAAAAGCTTTTCTGGGGAGGTCAGGATGAGGCAGTTTATGACAGATGACAGAAAGGTTGTGGAAGAGGAAAGATGATGAAAAGAATATGAAGCATTGTTACTTTGTTATAATGAAAAGTACTAGAATGTAATTGTATGCTGGTGGGAAGGAATTAGCAGATTAATTAGAATTGTCTTTCCTCTTAGAGCTTCTTAATTTGATTTTATATTTAGGGATTCTCCAAAGCTAAACTGAACATAAAAGTTACCTATATTTAATTCTATGTAATTTATTGGGCTTTTATGTGCATCTCCTTCTTTCACTCTTCATTTAATAGTTCACCTTTTCTTTCACCAATTCAGAAGACAACTACAGAACATCAAATGAATAACTATACTTTTTTGTATCTGAACTTCGTATTATTGTATTCTATCCTTCTCTCTCCTGATACTTAAGAAACATACTCTTCATTAATGTATTCTTCTAAAATATTATAATATCCAATATTGTAAGTCATGAGATACTTTCATTTTTATAAAATATTATATCATCTGTGTCCATCCATTTGTTTTTCATATGACCTTTGCACATTTTCTTTCCAACATACCAAAACAAATCTCACTGTGCATAAAGGAAATATGAAACTTCTAGAACAGAAATGTGTCTGGCTACAAAATAAATAAAAATATTTTAGAAACATATAAAATGCTTAAAAATGCCCATAGTTAGAGATATATAAGTTAGAACAATAACACGAAGTGTTTTTTATCTGTCAAATTGACAAAGATAAAAAATATAATCTTGCATTTTTGAAGAAAAGTTATATGTTATTGCTGCCTGTATACATTGGCGTAAAAATTTTCAGAGGAATTTTGCATTATTCTTCAAACTTAAATGTTTTTTTTTAAAAGATAAATGTTTAAACTTTGACCCAGAAAATACACATCTATCTGTCTATACATATATATGTATAATCTAAGGTACAGACTAAAAGTACCAGTTGAATCTAAGTGCACATATAGGAATAACATTTATTGGGCGTCAGGCAGATGGGACATAATGAGTGCGATGCAGTCTGTCTGGAAGGTGGACACGCTTGAAGTTCTGACTCAGGGTGGGGAGGGGGAGCAAGGCAACATATGTAACCTAAACATTTGTACACCCATAATATGCTGAAATAAAAGAAAATGTACCAGTTGAAATATTGTTTACAATAACAAAAGCCAAGCAATCCATTAGACATAGTTAAATACATTATTAAATGTACATATTTATAATAGATTACCAGCTTTGGATACCAATCTAGACTGATCTTCAAGATGTAATCATAAATGAAAATGCTGTCTAATAGTAAATGCCCTGTGGCAAACACTCTTAGCAGCCTACCCAACTGCTCTTACTCATTCCTTCCTGTTATAGACCTCCAATATTAATGATGTTGTAAGCAACAAAATGCCTAGTCCAGACAAAAGATTGTGATTTGCCAATCCTAATACCTTTTTCATGGTGATTGGCTTAGCAGTGGAAATATAACATTGCTGTGAGTAATAAAATATAAGAGGAAGTATGACAAAAAGTTCCGGAAAGATTTCTTTTCTTTTCTTTTCTTTTCTTTTCTTTTCTTTTCTTTTCTTTTCTTTCTTTCTTTCTTTCTTTTTCTTTCTTTCTTTCTTTCTTTCTTTCTTTCTTTCTTTCTTTCTTTCTTTCTTTCTTTCTTTCTTTCTTTCTTTCTTTCTTTCTCTTTCTTTCTTTCTTTCTTTCTTTCCTTCTTTCTTTTCTTTCTTTCTTTCTTTCTTTCTTTCTTTCTTTCTTTCTTTCTTTCTTTCTTTCTTTCTTTCTTTTTTTTGTTAAGGAGAAACACAGGAGGAAGCCCTTTTTGATTCTTGCTTTTGGATATTATTACTAAAGCTGTACTGCTTGAATAAGTGGCAGATAATAACAAGAAATTGGAAATACTCTACAAAAGAGCTTTGAGAGGCACAAAGTTCTGACATGTGGTATCTTTTGAATTTACTAGCTTTGTAATAATCTCTGGATTTGTGTTATATGAGTAAATAAATACCATTATTTTAAACCCACACAGTTTGCTGTTCTGCTACGTGAAACTGAAAACATCTCAATTTATATACGTTTGGTGAGAAACACACTTAATACTTGCTATGGTGTGGAGCCTAATCAAGGAATGGCAGCCTGTACACTCTGTGCAAGGGCATGGTGAGGGAGCCCTGGATATCAGCACAGACAATTAAAATGCATCTGTGTTCATTCTGTCCATTCAAGGCTAAAAATTAAAAAAAAAAAAAAAGAGGGGTGGCATGAATTCCCATTGCCTCTAAAAGCTTAGCTGGATGATGGCAAATGTAAAGCTCATTCATATTCCATTGGCCAAAGTATGTGAGTAGTTTAAGTGCAAAGTCAGTGAGGAAGAAAAGGTTTCCCTGTTAGAGATTTGTTTTCTCTATCCTTATACTTTCAGGGAAAGATAAGGATACAATGGAGGGAAAAAATTAATAATTTCAAACAATTGACCCATTCTACCGAGAATCAATAAGAATTATGAGTAAAATTACCTGAAACATATAACATAGGTAAAAACACCTGATTTCATAATGCCAATTAAAAATTAAACTAAATTTTTACCTTTAAAGAATACTAAGGCACAAAATCATTATTCTAAACTGATAAATAAAGAAAATGGGGAAATCTAGTATTTCTCTACCTTTTCTCCACAGTCTGTACCTCAGTATATACAACTAGTTGATGAGAGAAAATTTACTCTTTGGTGTATTTCAGCTTATAAATGGAGAAGCAATCATAAAATTAGAATATGACCTTTTCAAAGCCCTAAAAACTAATGAATCTAGGAAATGTGCTAACATCACACAAAAAGACAAATGGGCATTACGTTTCTCCTGATGGAAGTACACAACATCACTATGAAGCATTCTATCTCTCCCTTCCTCCCAAAAGTAATCCAGCCAAGTTTGATCAAGCTTTTAGATCAAACTATCATTTTACAGAAATATACTAGGCAGAAAAACATGTTAAATTACATCACGAGAACACAACTTGTGACATCTAGAATATACTAAACTCTAAAGGACAAATGATACAGTTTATTAAAAAAAATACAAGGGAAAACAAAAGAGGGCAGAGAGTTAACTATAGATTTAAAAAGACTTTACAGATATATCAACAAAATGCAATTTATGATTTATATAATGTATGACTCATCTTGATTAAGTAAATACACATACATCAAAAATAACATTTATAGCTTATTGGGCAAGGACAGAAATTGAACACTGATTGCTTCTTTAATATGAAACAACTTTCACTGTATTGAAGGTTTAATAATGATACTGTGATTACTTTTTAAGAGTCTTTAGGTTTTAAACATGTGTCCTGCAATACTAAATGGAAAAGTGATACAATGAGATTTACTTTAAATTAATCCATTGCAGGTAGAGATGAAACAAAGTTGTCCTTGACATAATGATTAATGTGTAATTAGTATATAGGAGTTCATTTATAATGCTATATTTCTGCATATATTTCAAAATTTTTATAATAAAACGATTTAAAATGAGTGCCCTTGGAATAACTATAAACAAGATATATCGAAAGCAAGAAGAGACAAAAATAATAATAATATGAGAACATACAGTAAATCATGAAAAATAGATACATTCAGTTTTATATTTACTGTTCTCATTTGAAAGAGTTAATCAATTTTAGAGCTATTTATATATTGAAAATAAGAATAATAATAAATATTAATAATAAAGTTTTGGAATTTAAAATAATGAGGTTCAATATGATACTTAATTCTTTTAGTAACTAATTGATTAGTAAGCACCATACATTTTCTTGGATTTTGGCAACCTAGTCTTAGGGAAATCTAGCTGATCTTCCAGAGGGGTATAAATTAAGTGTTCTCTTCCATGGGGCACTACAGTCACCCTCAACTACAAACATAAAACAAAAGAAGGACCTTTAGCAAAGTATCTTTACTCAACTTTCCCACAATAATTATACTAAAATTAGTTACAATATCCTAGATCTGAGAAAGAATCTAGAATGGCACTTAAAGTGGCAAAAAAATCACCATTTCTAGGTTTGAAAACTGAGATCTTGGTATATTAGGATCTGGGATTCTACCTTCTGCAGCATATCCACACCAGGTTGATGGAGTTGGACAATTTTCTTTCCAAGTGAAGGCAGTCAGTCTTCCAGTTTCTGAATGAGATTGAGAAAAGTAACAAAATTTAACCTAAGCTATACAAGATAAGCCAGTAGTATTGGAATGTAACAGTTCCATTTTGCTGTAAAGTACGAAACTGCAGGTCCAAATCCTACTGCATCAACACATGAAAGAGCAGCAGTATACTCAGCATGTCAGGAGTGGGGAAGAGGAATGCATTTCGCCAAGACAAAAAAGGGCTATGGAAACTGTGGGAAAGAATATGAAAAATAAGAGTGGAAATGTTGCGATAGCTCATCATAACTTGAGAATTTCTAGTCAAGTTCTTAGTGAAATAAAAAAAATATGTTTTGTAAGTTCAAGTTGTAGATAATTAAAGCTTAACCACATTATCCATCTGTCTGACTCTGTACAAGGTTTCTGATGTAGACAATGGTTTTAGAAAATAATTACTTCAATGGAATGGTCAATTTCAATTGTTTCTACAGAATTATCAATAAAATAATAAGGAATCATGATTAAGTTTGTTCAAAAGCGTTTATTTGCCAGAAATTCATTTTTTTTGTAATTATGAGACTTGTATATAATTTCCCTTAGAGTTTTAATGTAACCAAAAACACAACAGAGAAATAGTGTATTTTCTTATACAGTTCATAGTACAAAATGTGCATTTTTGATTTAATTTTTGAGAAAAAGAGAAAAAATATTCTAAAAGCAACTCTTTAAATTTTATTAGTATACTAGTAAAATTTTTGCAGCTATTAATACAATGCTACTTGTCTTCAAATCCTGCAAATATTATTAATAAAATTTTTATAAACTCATACACTTCCTATATCAACCTTGCACAAAATTATTTGTGATGAATCATCTATTAAAGTTCAAAAATCCAAGCTTCTTAGTCTGATATCCAGTGCTAATTTTTTATAATTTATATTCTTGTTTTACTTCCCACTACATTTTTATACAAATGTATAGGTCACAGTACAGGTCAACTTGATTAATCATGGTTTTCATATTTTTGTGCCCATGCTTTTGTTCACCCATTCAGAATATGCTTTACTTTGTTTTTTCCTCTCTTGATGCTAATTTTTAAGACTTGTGTTTAACTGTTCTTTTCTCCATTAAAAGTTCTGTGATTGTTCTAGTCATGCATAACATTGTTGTTTTCAATACTATAGCATTATTTCTATCTCTCTTTTGAAAACTCTTTCTACATTGCTTCATGGTTCTTTAAACCATGACTTAAAATGGTTGGATAATTTATATATATAGATACTATTCCAATAGATTACAGTGTATTATATATTTTAGGAAATTTTTCGTGTAGTTATCCTTTATGGTGATCAGCACAGTAGTTAAGATGCTCTTTAAAAATATGTTTCTTTGGCAAGGACATCAGCAAGATGTCAGAATATGAAGCTGCAATTCCTCCTTTCACCATAGGGACACCAAGTTAATAACAATAAAGGGGCCAGAATTCCCATTTCCAGTTCTTACAGAACTCTAGAGACCAGTTGAAAAGCTACAGCACCAAGGCCATTGTTCAACCAAGAAGGAATTCCAGCAAAAAGGGTAGGAATATAATCAATGTTCAGTTCACCTGTATGTGCCCTTCTTTCTACAGGTATGGAACAATCAGGAAGACATCCACAATGCTGAACCTCCTACCTTGGGATGAAAAGATAGGAGTGGACTGTGTGATCAAGGTTTTGATTTGGCTGGGGCTGCTTGAGGGACCACTTTTTGTCTCATCTGATTCACAGCATTGACAGGACAAGTGGCAGATTTTGGAAACCACTGTAAATTGATTTAGAGCTGCAGTTCTTCAGGCAGTGACTAGGGAAGGGAAATATCAAAAAATATTTGAGAGGTCACAGAACCTCTAGCTTGACTGATTGGCAATGGTCTTCCTGTGAATGAAGTCAGGACTTAAAGACTAGGAAAGGTGATCATTTTTTTTTCAATGCCCAAATCCCAACAAAAAATTACAAGGCATTCAAAGAAATAGGAAAGCATAACTAAATAAAAGGAACAGAAATAAACTCCAGAAACTCCCTAAGGAAAAGCAGACCTATGAGCTGCTTAATAAAGAATTTGAGATAAGTGCCATCAAGATTCTTAATGAACTTAAAAAAAAAAACACAATCAAAACTAGGAATATGATGCCTGACAAAATGAAATTATCAACAAAGACAGAAACTATAAGAAAGACCCAAACACAAATTGAGGAACTAAGAAGTATTATAACTGAACAGAAAAATTCCTAGAGAGGTTCAACAACCTATTTGATCAGGCAGAAGAAATAATCAGAATATTTGAAGACAGGTAATTTGAAATCATTGACTTAAAGCACCAAAAGGAAAAAAAAAATATATATGAAAAGTGTAGAGAGTATGAAAGTCTCAGATGGCACTATGAAGTGGACCAATATACACAGTATGGGAACTCCAAAGTGAAAACAAAGAGAAAGGATAGAGAGATTATTTGAAGACAAAAGACCAAAACCTTCCCAAATCTGTGGAAAGAAATAGACATATAAATTCAAGAGGTTTAAAGAAGTCCAACTAAGATAAATCAAAAGAGAACTATATAGCCACACATGATCAAATTAGAAAAATCTTGATACATTTAGTATGTTTGTGAAAAAGTAGTTAGTCATTAGCAGTTAGAATATAGACTGAGGAGGCCCCGCCCAGAAGATGGTGGATGAGAAACACCGCCAGACAGAGTGTCTCTGAAGAAAAGACAGATTCTAGCAGAAATTAGAAGAAAGAAGCAAGAAGACGAGCCTACATCGGATGAGGGTCGGCAGGAGGAGTACCTGAGACCAGGGAAGACTCCACGGGAGGAGGTCGCGGAGGAGAACTGGAAGCTGGGACCCCCGGAGCAGCCCGGAGACCACCGGGAAGGGTAGGTGGATCTGCCGTTTCCCCTCCTCTGCATCCCGGACTGCTGGTGGGCTCCCCAGCAAGCGGAGGGACCTACGGACACCAGCCCAGCAACAACCGCCGCCAGTGAGCCGTAAGCCAGTAGCGGATGTGGCACTAGGCTCCCAACTCCTTCGGGGCACCTCCTTGTGCACAGACATGAGCCTCGCAGCAGATGCCATATTGCCTCCTCCTCCCCTCCCCCGACCCTACCGGCGGCTGCCCAGAGAGACAGAGAGACAATATAGCCACCAGCCGGAGGCAGCTCCAGGGAACGGGACCTTCCCTTTTGGGAACCTACAGCTGACTAAGGGGAACTCAGACTGTGAGCTCTCTGCCCGCCAGCCCTCCCAGGTGCTGCTGGCACGGTGATCCCAGGAGAACGGGGCAGAGCCTGAGGTTGAGAGACATAGACCCAGCTTGGGCTCCCTGTGGGTGAATTGGGACAGGCACTCGTCTCCCTGGTGGGGACAAAGTTGGAACTCTGGAACCCAGAGGTCAGACCTGCAGACTACATCCCGTGCACCAAGGCCTCGCATTGCCCGGGGCACAGAAAGGATATACGTGAACAGCCTGCTGAGGTGTGTGTGCCTTCAGGGGCAGATCAGCATCCTAGAGGGAAACCCTCCCCCCCAAAGGGAGGCTGTGTGCCCAGCCCAGGTGTCGTTCCTGCGCAGGGAACCACCCTGCTGGCATCACAATCAGGGGAGGCCTGGTGGCGTGTGGTCTGGCCTGCTGACAGAGGCCCAGGTGTAGCCGCGGAGTTGGGGACGGTGGAAAGAGGCCAGGGCTGCTCCAGACTGCGGGTCTCGGACAGCCCCACCCCCACACGCAGACTCTCTGACTGAGCGGGGCCATTCCAGCCCCTGTCAGCTTTGCCTGGAAGCAGAGAACAGAACTTTGACCCCTGCTGACGACATTGGTGGTGCCTGAGGGCGGGCTTACCCAACTCAGATCCGCCCAGACTCTCCCCTACACCAGCCCTCACTGCAGGGGAGAAAAGGACACATCTGGAAGTCCCAGGGCCCCACCCACCATCTGAGGCACTAGAGTTCTCTCTTCAGGAACAAGAGCTGATAACAGGACACAAAAACAACAGCGTAGCCTGTTCCTCCAGGCAAGCGCCACCTACTGACAGGGAGATCATCCTACACACCTTTTTCACGACACCTACTGACTCATTATACAGGGAGTGGTCGAATCTCACCCACAGACACCACCTACCGGCTCAGAAACCAAACAAGTCATGTGAATACGCAAACAAAAACCTAAAAAAAAGAAACAACAACGGATTGACATGGGAAGAAATCAGCGAAGGAACTCAGGAAATACGAAGAACCAATCGGAAAACACACCCCCAAAGAGGAGCCCCAGCCCCCTAGAAATGGACACCAACCAAAATCAGGCAACCAAAATGACAGAAGAGGAATTTCGAATGTGGATCATAAGAACACTCACTGACCTGCAAGAACAACTCAAAAACCAGCACAAAGAAACCACAAAAAGCCTCCAGGATCTAGAAAAAAGTTCACTAAAGAAATAGACACAATGAAGAAAAGTTTAACCGAACTCCTGGAAATGAAGAATCAAGTCAGGGAACTACAGAATACAGTGGAAAGTCTCAAGAACAGGGTAGACCAAACAGAAGAAAGAATCTCAGAGATTGAAGATAACACCCTCCAATTAAATAAATCAGTCACAGAAATAGAGCAGAGAAACAAGAGAAAAGTGCAAAGCCTACAAGAGCTGTGGGATTATGTGAAGAAACCTAATGTGAGGGTCATAGGGTTACCAGAAGGGGAAGAAGACAACACTCACGGGTTGGACAAGCTATTTGAAGATATAATAGAGGAAAATTTCCCAGGCCTT
>VSMD01031205.1:0-11654 GCA_008750895.1 Mirza zaza | reverse complement strand
TGGGCTCAAGCAATCCTGCTGCCTCAGCCTCCCAAGTAGCTGGGACTACAGGCATGTACCACCATGCCCGGCTAATTTTTTCTATATATATTAGTTGGCCAATTAATTTCATTCTATTTATAGTAGAGATGGGGTCTCGCTGTTGCTCAGGCTGGTCTCGAACTCCTGAGCTCAAACGATCTGCCCACCTCGGCCTCCCAGAGAGCTAGGATTACAGGCTTGAGCCACCGCGCCCGGCCATAAAGCATTTTTTTTATTAAAATATGTAATTTAAAAATTCTTGATGAATTTTGTGCTCCTGGGATATGAGCTACTGGGGTATCATTATGAGCTCATGATGACAAGTGTCAAGACTATGTGTGCAGTGCGTGCATGTGTGTTCACCTAGGCCTTTAAAAACAGATCCTGGGGAGTTCTTCAGTAGCCCTGTTATTATGTTTGTTTTATAGAAGAGGTATTAAAGTTTATAAACATTAAACACCTTGTCCAAAGTCCACATCTGGGAAATGTCAAAGGTAGAACTTTAGCCTGGGTCTGTCAGATTTAATGTGTGGCTTCTTCTCAGTCAGCCTATACTGCCCCTCCCGTGCTTGGCACTTTTTCCTGCATGCATTTTTCTTTCTTTCAAGTTTTGTTTTTTTGTTGTTGCAATATCTCTTTTGCTAGAATGTTTTATTTCCCATCCCAGTACAATAGTGTGTTGGATACTTAACACACTTCTGTATATAGTGTAGAGGCTCACTAGATTTAGATTAAAATGTTAAAAGAAGAAAAATTTGATCTAGAATTATGCCTTAAAAGCTAATTAAAGTCTTATATTATGAGCCCCAGAAAATACCAGAGTGTGACATTGTGTGACAGGATATATTTCGTATGTCTATTTCCTACTCCACTGGGCAGACCAAATGTCATGCAAAACCCTCTTCTGAAAGATTGCTGCCATGTAGAACTAACATCCTCTATCATGTGACATTCTTTCCTGTACAGCTCCCTTGACCAAGAGACGGTAGCCAGTCGATAGCCTTGCCAGAACCCCGTAAGGTGTGGTGGTTATGAATCTTTGGCTGAGGAAAATCATGAGAAGCTTATTATTTATGCAGAAAGACAATTGGCGATTTTGTGGCAGTTTTGCAGTGGTGCTTGATATCTGAAAAGAATGCAGTCGGTAAGCAGATCAGATAAATGCAAGCACAAACTATGAAGTGAAAGCCAGCTAAAAGAGAGTGGACAGAGAGCACAGTGCTGGAGGGTAGGAGGAACACAGGCAGAGAGAATGGTTGAGGCTTGTTAAGAGTGGAGTGCAAGAACAAAGAATAACAAATACTTTCTGCTTAGGGATGGTGGGATAACCCTGTTGTTGAAGCTGTGTTGGATTCTGAGGGACTGTCCACTTCCTACGTTGTGTTCTAATTCTTTCTATAAAATCTGATGGTCAGGCTTTTCCAGATAACATAGGGTGGTCATGTGGCTGGCTTTTCTGTCTACCTATTTCTTTTTCTTTTTTTTATTATTTATTTCAGTATATTATGGGGGTACAAATTTTAAGGTTTCAGATAATGCCCTTGCCCTCCTTCCCTCCACAAGTCTGAGCTTCAAGCGTGACCATCCCCCAGATGGTGCACATCTCACTCATTATGTATGCATATACCCACCCTATTTCTATGTGACTTTACTCTTGGTGCAGGCAGCCACACTGTTCCTTATAAACAAGGCCTAGCACTTTTTATTCTTTTTCTTTCTTCTAAAATAATGATCCTTTCTTTGACCTTGGAAATTAATTTGTTTTTGAAATTTAGTAGCTCACCTTTATATTTATGGTGCTATAACCATACTTAGGAAAGGCAACAGTGTGGGTCATGAGAATGAAGCCAACAGATTTATGTTTAGTTTATTCCTGACTAGAAATTACAAAATTTTTACAAAAATTAAAAAAATTCCTTAGTTCAGCAGTTCAACTGAGTGTTTATAAGCTGTCAGTATGTTTTGCTTCTGGTACATTTTTTTCTTTGCATCTGTGAACAAAGAAAATCTTTGGATATCTTTTTTCCCTTTTTCTCCCATCTGTATTCTCCTAATTGTATTCCTCTCTTTGTCAAGTATATCCTTCTCTTCTCCTTTTCTTATAGTGCACAAAGAATTGCTTTCTACTGCTTCATAGATCTTCCCAGTAAACAAAATGCAGCCTTAAAAATACCAGGGCATGAGTCTTTATGCTTGAATTGATATGAAATGGAATGAAATTTTAGCTTATCTTGTTAATGTTAAACAACACATTGGCTTGAAGAAAAGGCCTTCCATTTTTTTTCTTATTCCTTAACTCTGGTGTTCAGAATGACTCTTGGCTGAAGCGTTTTATTCACATTTCATAGAATTCTATTAAAATGCTGGGATAGTGGTGAAAGAAATGAAAGTCTTCAGGAACACTGAAAGGGATTAACTCACACCTGACGGGCAGTGTGTCATGCTCTGAAAAAAGTGACCTTCACCAGTGGATGTCATTGGGTTTGCATTGCATTTGGCTAGTGAACACTTGCTCACTATGCTCAGAATTATTTTATTAAACTTAGATTTTTTAAGAAGTCTGATAGAACTATAGGCAATATTTCAACTACTTATTTTTCTATTTATGCCAAAAGAACTCTCAAAATTTTTTTTGAAGATTACCTGAAGCCTCTATCCAAGACTATCAACAACTTTAAAAATACTTTTGGTGGTTTCCTTTGATGTGAAATGTGTCATGTTTGCTAGTATAAATGCAGGTGTGTTCGTTGAAATTCCAAGACTGTGACATATGAGCACATCTGTTCTTGTCACTTTGAATTTTTATTTTATATATATACTAAAAAATATTTTTCTGACTTTTGATGTACTGTAAATATAGAAAAAGTAAAATGTTCCCAGAAGAAACTGGTTAAGATTTCTATGACAATTACGGCTACATCTCCGATTTCAGAAATGTTAAAATATTCAAAATATTTGAGTACCCACCACCTTGTTTAAGAGCAAGAACACTATTGAAACATTCATATATATTGTCCTGATGACATCTCCCTCCTGTCCACCCTATAGATGGTTGTGTTTCTCTAAATTTGCCATATATATCTATATATAGATATATAGATATATATGTCCACACACCCCCTAAATAATTTGGTCTTGTTTCTGAACAGTAATATATATGTCTCTCTGTCTGTGTTTGTGTATAAAAACGCCAGTGTTCTTCTGTGACTTGCTTTTTATACCAATGGTGAGCTCCGTCCATGCTTCCGCCCTTTACAGTCTTAGACATGAGGTCCACTTCTGCACTGTGTATATTATGGACGGCTTTGAGGCTCTTTATTAAAGAGCCGAGCCTGCTGGGTCTCTTATTTTAAGAAATTGGGAGGGAGCACTGTGTTAAAATGGGCTTTGAGATTCTTCAACAAAGAGCCAGTTCTGCTGGAGTTCTTATTTGGAAGACCCTGAGCTAGTTGTAGATTGGCTCCTCCCAAGTTTTTGAAATAACCACTAGGTGTTTCTCTTTCTCAAAGATGGGTGTGTCCATTGTGTTCCCACATGGGATGGCCTGGGGACTGGTGCAGCCCTCCACTGCTGGGCTCAGGAGGAAACAAATGTTTTTCCAATAGATGAAAAGATCTTTTGCATCTGAAGGGAGACACCGCTGAAGGCAAGCTTCAGGTGGAGCTGTTTCATGGTTACAAGTGGATATCACTACAAACTTTCAGAGAGGCAGCCTGGTGAGCCGTGAGGTCTTTTTTTTTTTTCTTTTGAGACAGAGTCTCACTTTGTTGCCCAGGCTCGAGTGAGTGCCGTGGCGTCAGCCTAGCTCACAGCAACCTCACAGTCCTGGGCTCAAGCGATCCTACTGCCTCAGCCTCCCAAGTAGCTGGGACTACAGGCATGTGCCACCATGCCCGGCTAATTTTTTCTATATATATTAGTTGGCCAATTAATTTCTTTCTATTTATAGTAGAGGTAGGTCTCGCTCTTGCTCAGGCTGGTTTCGAACTCCTAACCTCGAACAATCTGCCCGTCTCGGCCTCCCAGGGTGCTAGGATTACAGGCGTGAGGAGCCGTAAGGTCTTTATAGGCTTGAGGCTCCTCCATGGCTGGCAAGGCCTCCTTGGCATACTCCTCTCCCAGCTTGCAGCTGCTGGCGCCAGCAGCGTCACCTCAGGTAGGACAAGGTGGGCAGGTGCATGCGATGTCCGCAGTTAACGTTCGCACATAGCTGTGCACATCGATCACTTCTCTTGTTGATCTGGATAAAGTTACTCTCAGACATTGGTGCCTAATTGAATACAGCATACTCTTACTTGTACAGTTGTCGCTGTGGTTTCTCCATGGAAATATTTAACACGTTGCATGGCTGCTTTGGGCCATGCATTGTGGTAACAGATTTGCTGTTTGTGGCTCTTATCCTTGGGCTTCTGGAGGTTCCCCTACATTTATAGAATGCCTTGCAGGGCAGCTTAGTTGCCTTGGGCTCCCTGGCGGGTGGGCCAGCATTGGTCATCCACAGGTCCTCTTTTTGCCACAGAGTCCCACAGGTGGGAGGGCCACCTGGAACAGCTGAAGACTTAGGTGGGGGGCATTGATTACTGGCCACTCAGCCTTTTGTGTCAGGGATGCTTTGGTCATCGGGGCCCAGATGGGGTCCTGCTCAGGGCATGAGTGATGGGGCAGACTAGGGAGTGGCCTCTGTGTTTCGATCTTGCTTGGTGAGTGAATGGCCAACTGCAAACCTGCAACACCTTGTCTCCCTCTGGAGCCTCCGACTCTCCCTAACCCATCCCCCATGGAGCCACGTTTCCTGCCCACTGTGACCTGTCACTACCACACTGCTTTTTCCTTGGCCCTCTACAGCTGCCCTGCCAGGGCTAGCACACTGTGCTCCCTCCTACTGCTGAGTCTCAAACTGCGACCCTGACCGTAGCTCAGGCAGGGGCCAGGCACTTCTTTTTTTAATGATCCATTGTCTCTTGGAAATATTGTGTGGAATTAAATCAACAACAACAACAACAACAACAAAACTCTAAAGGGTTTGACTTCTCCCATCCTGTAGGTTGTCTATTTGCTCTGTTGATTGTTTCCTTAGCTGTGTGGAAGCTTTTTAGTACAAACAAATCCCATTTATTAATTTTTGTTTTTGCCATTGGAAAAACAAACACCACATGTACTCACTATTAAATTGGAACTAAACCATGAGCACACAAGTGCACAGAGGGAATTAAAACTCAGTGGAGGGCAAACACAGGGGAGTGTGTGTGTGGGGGCGGATAAACCAACATAATGGGGTACTATGAACACTATTTGGGTGATGGACACACCTATAGCCAGGACTCAAGCATTACAAAAATAATCCATGTAACCTAAAACATTTGCACCCACTTTATGTTTTGAAATAATAATAAAAAAAGAGTTTCACTTTCTTCCAGAGAGCAAACCTATTAGTTGGTAGATTACCCAATTGCTAGTTCATAATGGGCCATCAATAGTGGGACATAAATCTAAGGATGGAAGAGCCAGAGGAAGCAGATTTTATGAATAAGCAGATTTGTCAATGTGAAAATACATTATCTTCTCCCTAAAGGCAGATTGACTGTGAAGCTCACGAAGCTCAGTCGTTCAGACCTTCACTTGCTGAGGATCCTTCCAAGACCCTGGGAGAGGCCCTAGCATATAATTGTGTGTTCTGTTTTATTTTGCAAAAGTAAGATATTTTAATCATAATCAGAGTTGCTGTCCATTTCCACTACAACGTCCCTTTATTCACATCTCTCCTTATGTTGGGTAGCAATAGAGCGGCCAAGAGCATTTTAGCGCTCTAATGAGAATGTTAGTGGGAACATGCATTTAATTAATTTTAGTGGGATTATTTATGTGGTTTTCAGTTACTTTCATGTGTAACATGTTATCTGTTGTGTTCTAGTGTGGTGTAACTTCCAGGAATACTCCCAACACCTCTAGGTTGACTCACTTGAATCAACAGGAGTTGCATAATGCTCTGCCATACGCTATTATGTCTGGTCCTGGGGTATGTGGGTTGTGGAGGAACAAGGTTTGAAACGTATGGGGCTAGAAGCTAGTCTGTAAAAGTCTTCCAATCATCAGAAGTATACAATTAGAAGTAGAGGATTTGGTGCTCAGAGATGCCTGGGCAAAGTAGTTCCCTCATGTCAGGAATTTATAGCTTTTGCATAAAATATCTTTCATTTATGTTCTATTTTTTTTAATGGGAATCATGTTAAGTATATTTAACCATAATTCTTGTGTTTGTAGGGCACAAACTTTTAGTGCTACTACAGGGTGTCTACCTCTGAATGTAAACTTGCATGTTTCTTGCATTTTAACACATCGGACTGTGTCTTAAATGTATAAATGCATCTTTTATATGCATCTGATGAAATTTGGCAGTTCCAGATAAAGCCACATTCTGCTAGTGGACTAAGAAAGCAAGTGCCCCAGTGACAAAACTTCTATACATATTCACCAATAAAGCAATGCACGTTGTATAAAAGTAATTTGATCATGACATTTTGTAGCTCAATATATTGCAATGGGGATTTCAAAACTAATTTGACTTGCTCTTGTGTATAGCTGGATGCAAATTAATTTTGTATTTTTTTCTGAATCATTGATTTAAATATGATAGAAAAAATATCATGGGAATGTGAACTGAAATAAGTCTGGCAGAGACTCCAAAATGTCAAAAACTATGACATTATAATGGAAGATAAATGTCCAATGGTTATTATTATAAAGATTAGAGAAAATAATTACAACTAACCCCCAAAATAGATAATGAGAAAGAAAAAGAAGACATAAAACAGTATTCAGTTTTGTACTTAATTCTGCATTTGGAATTTTGTATTCTTTTTCATAATTAGAGTCTCCAAAATTATATAAGCTTTAAGTCTCAAAACCTGGATCTGCCCCTTATTCTATACTCTGTGGAAGTAGAGACAGGTTTAAGGCAAAGTAGGGATGCAGGGGAAAGGAACTGATGAGTTAGCTGATACCTCCCTTGTGTGCAGTGACTGAAGAACATTTACCCCACTCCCCCTCTCGTGTGGATTGAAAGGAGCTCTGGGTGTGTGTTGCAGAACATGATTATGGTTCCGAAATCTAGTGCCTAGAGCAATAGACAGCTGGAATAGGAATCTAAGAAGTCGAATTCTCTGCATCAATTTGTTGCAAACATGCTAGGTGGGCACAGGGTAATTTTTCTTATGAATCCAGAAAATTTATATCTTTTGGCATATTGTCTAAAATTTATTTCTGGCAGATTGTCTAAAACTTGAAGAAGCATGGAGAAAACTAGGTAATAATCATATTAATGATGACTTCTGTTTTGTATTAGTTTCTGTGTTAGTGACTTTCTACCTTTTCCCTTCTCTTCTTCCCTTCCTCTTTTATTCCCTTCCTTTCTTCTCTCATACATTCAACAAATATTTATCTTGTGCCTACTCTTGGCATGACACAAATTATATGGGAGAAAGGCATATACAAGTCCTAGAAGAGCTGTTTTATTGAGAGCCTTTAGGAGACAAATAAAAGGATATATATATTTTTTCATTTCACATTATGGGGTGATCTGTAAAAGGTTCATGGAGCAATAAGAGTTTGCATGGGTCATAAATAATATAACAATATAGGAATACAGCATAAGAACTCTGACACTAAAGGGAAGGTGAAGTGCAGAGGACGTTGAAGGGATGTTCTTGCAGAGACCATATCAAAATAAATTCTAGGATGAGAAGCAACAGACCACAGTAAAATGTCAGAGATGAGAAAGCATCAGTTCTATGTTTATACAAATTATTGAGTAAACAACTATGCTAAACACTCTGGAAGTGCAACGATTGCCTGCAGCTTTTGTGTTCTGTGAACTTTCAAACTAGCTCACATATGGTAGAAAAGTTAAGAAATAGTATAAGACTACAATACAAGAACTTTGACATTAGAGTGAGGCAGATGTGCCAAGTACTTGCCATGGAAATGTAGACTGTAAGTGTTGGATCAGAGAAGACTTCATGGTCATGGTTCGTCTTAGAAAGATGAAGAGGTGAGGGGATGTGAGGCAGAGCATGCAAAGCACTCTGAACTATTGCTTCTTTTCAAGAAATAGTCTCCTGAATAACGTCAGTTCAAATGAATACTAAATTCCTTCATATTCCACTGGCAATTTATGATTTTCTTCATACTCCGGTGGCAATTTATGATACATTTCCATTTCATTGTATTTGCAGTTATTCCTATATAGCTTTGTGCGATGGTTGTGTTTCATGTATGTGTCTTGCTTTTCAACTGGACTAAAAATTAGGAGCTGTGTTTTATTAAGTGGATTCATACAAATCCTGCCATGATTTTATAAACCCAGAGGAGTAGGGAATATTTTTGAGTTAGAAGAGTCTTTTGAAATCATGGAAATCACTAATTTTATTTTTCTGAGAGAACTAGAGTGTGTTCTTTTAAAATCTTCTCTTATTTTTAATTACAAAATGAAAACACATGTAACAATTTAAGAACTAATAGATGGCTCCTTTTCTCCTCTAACCTAACCCTAATATTCTAACATTTACTCCATTTCCAGGTGACAGAAAGATTGTCAATAGTTTTTGTATGAATCATTTCTATGGTCAACAGTTTCATATAAATACCTTTTCTATCATTTTACAAAATGTATCTTGTATGTATACAGATAAAATCACCTAGTTGCCTTTGTTTTAAGGGCACCAGGAAAAAAATCTACCACATTTATTTTAATGACTTCAACCATCGTCTTGATGATGAGCATAAGCTGTTGTCACAAATCAATGTTGCATTATGCATTAATGCTTTCATTTCTGTAGTATGTATTCATAGACAGGAGTGCTGGATTAAAGGGTGTATACTTTAAAATATTAATATCTTCTATCATTAAATTTTATCAACAATGTAGGCCAAGTATCCTTTAAACTATGTTCTTCATACTCTGGATATTACTAGTCATATCCAGTCATATCCATAAATTGTGCCAAATGATAGCGAAAAAAGTTATGCCATTGTTCCCTGACTTTTAGTGCGATTGAACATCTTTTTTATATCTAGTTTTTAATATTTTCTCTTCAGTGAATTGCTTATTTATATTATTTGTCCATTTAAAAAGTTAGGTTGTTTCTCTCTTAATAATTTATAGAATTGTACCTTATTTACCCCATTATAATTAATATTGTTATCTTTTGACTTTGTCCAGAATTTTCTCCCTCAATACTGAAGAGTTTAAATTTTTATATAATCAAATCTGCCAATCTTTTTCTTTGTAGCTATTTATTTCTGTATTGTTTTGGATGGCCATCTTTATCACAATGTTATCAAATTATTCTCCAATATTTTCTTCTAGTTTTTTATATTTATATGTATATATTTAAACTATGTGAAGTTGATGATTATTTAGAGTGTTACATATGATTTTTTTCCAGTACTGTTTATCGAATACTTTATTTTTCTTCCAAGAACTGATGTACCTACTTTATCATAGACAAAGTTTTTGTATTCACTTGGATCTATTTCTTAACTTCTGAGTTTGTGTCACAGAAACGTTTGTCTATTCCTATGTTTGTATCACACTGTAGCTACATTGTAGGATATAATAATACATAGGTATTAGAATAATATATAGGTATACCCTATCACTATTCTTCATTATCAAAAATTTCTTGACATTGCTCATGCTTTTGTTTCTTCAAACAAATGTTAGATGTATTTTTTCCAGCTAATAAAAGCTAGTGGAATTTTGCTTAAAATTGCATTAAATATATATTAATTTGGGAAGAATTGTTATTTTTATTTTTCCTTATGATTTAGACTTTACATTTTGTTCTTTGATAAAATCTTGTGGTTTTTAAAAATATAGACTATTTAATTATGCTTATCCTCAGGTGTATCATAATTTATTAATATGTTGCAGTGAATAAAATTCCTCCTGACCCTTCATTTTTGTACTAAATGTCCTTTTCTGAGCTAACTGATTTGGTGTTGAGCCTCTTGGGTTTTTAAAATGTATATTAGCGTATCATTTGCAAATCAAGATAATTCTGTTTTCTTTTTGATTAGTGGAATCAAAAAATGTTGCATACTAGAAATTACATAAAATGTCTCTAATTCTTTATTCTCATAGAGATATTCTTAATATGTCATAGAGCTAATAATTTTTGTGATAGCTTCTGGTAAATACTTGTATCTTGTATAGTATATTTCCTTTAATTTCTTTGCTACTTAATTTTTGAGGGATGACTAATACATTTGATTGGTTTTCATTTCTTCAGATAATACTTTTGTTTTAATTTTTTCCCCATTCATGTTTTATGTATATTCATGAGGCATGAATGCAATTTTGATGCATTGATATTGCATTGTGGTGAAGTCAGGCCTTCAGTGCACTCATCACTAAAGCAACTCACATTGTACCCACCAAGCAACCTCTCATCCTCCACCCCCCTTCCACCCCCCATTTTTATTTTTTAATGTGATGAGTTATTTTGGTAGATACATTAATGTTGACTCATCCTTTCAGTTTTAGGACAAACCCAGCTAAATCATTGTGTATTATTTCTTAAAATATACTGCTGATTTCAATTTGTTAATATTTTATTTAAAATTTTATATTCCTGAGTGAAATTGACCTATAGCTTTTTTTTTTTTTTAAATGTACCTTTATGTGGCTTCCTTCATTTAATGGTTTCTATCTTTATCTATGTACAGGAATAGCTTGAGAGACATAGAAGTTACTTGCTCATTGAAAAAGGGGTAGATATTGGGGAGTGAAAAAGGGGATTGTCCCCTGAATGTCCAGGAGTTCTCTCTGGCCAAGCCAGCTGGGACTAGATTGGGAATAATAAGCCAGACTTATCTTTCCAGGAACCTGGTGTTCTGTGACTTCCAGGGTCTCTTGGTTCTGGATATCTGGTTTTCCTAGCCCTTCCCTAAAACTGCTTGCTAGTTCTTAGGTTCATACTAATTGCAGTTAAGTACTCTTATCTGTCCTGACTCTTAAAACACGTTCCCACTCTTGCCCCATAAAAAAGATCTAACCAACTTATTAGGAATGTGTCAATTTGATTATTTTATTTTTTTTCTACTTCAAACCACTTTAATAATCTATTGAAACATCTCATATCAAAGTTGCCCCACTGCTTCCATTTTATGAAATCAATCCTCAATTCTGTCTTCATTCTTGTTGTTTTTTTTTTTATTTCGGCATATTATGGGGGTACAGATTTTAAGGTTTCAGTAAAGTCTGAGTTTCCAGCATGACCATCCCCCAGATGGCGCACATCTCACTCATTATGTATGTATATACCCGCCCCCCTCCCCCCTGCCCAATACCCTATTACTGTAGTACCTATGTGTCCACTTAGGTGCTGCTCAGTTAATACCAGTTTGCTGGTGAATATATGTGGTGCTTGTTTTTCCATTCTTGGGATACTTCACTTCGTAGTATGGGTTCCAGCTCTAACCAGGAAAATATAAGATGTGCTATATCACCGTTGTTTCTTAGAGCTGAATAGTACTCCATGGTATACATATACCACATTTTATTAATCCATTCTTGGATTGATGGGCACTTGGGCTGTTTCCACAGCCTTGCAATTATGAATTGTGCTGCTATA
>VSMD01031196.1:0-81847 GCA_008750895.1 Mirza zaza | reverse complement strand
CGCTCTTGCTCAGGCTGGTCTCGAACTCCTGAGCTCAAACGATCCGCCCACCTCGGCCTCCCAGAGAGCTAGGATTACAGGCTTGAGCCACTGCGCCCGGCCCAGAGGCCTTTTAAATAATAGTAATAACTACTAGCATTTACTGAGCACTACTATGTAATAGAAACTATACTGGATGATTTACATATATTAGCTTTGTTAATATTTTACATTGGAAAAGGCATCTCATTAAAAATATGAATGAGGCCGGCGCGGTAGCTCACGCCTGTAATCCTAGCACTCTAGGAGGCCGAGGCGGGAGGATTGCTCAAGGTCAGGAGTTCAAAACCAGCCTGAACAAGAGCGAGACCCGTCTCTACTATAAATAGAAAGAAATTAATTGGCCAACTACTATATATAGAAAAAAATTAGCCGGGCATGGTGGCGCATGCCTGTAGTCCCAGCTACTCGGGAGGCTGAGGCAGCAGGATTGCTTGAGCCCAGGAGTTTGAGGTTGCTGTGAGCTAGGCTGACGCCATGGCACTCACTCTAGCCTGGGCAACAAAGTGAGACTCTGTCTCAAAAAAAAAAAAAATATGAATGAAATACATGAGTGAAAAAGATTCCTTCTTTCAAAGAAAGGGTGAAACAGTAGTACAGATTCAACCCTTTACCTGGCCTTGTGGTGTGATCCAATAGTAACTATAGCAGCGTGAGAGACCAGAAACTTACATACAAATGAGGTTCTGAGGAAATCTAAACAGCCTTGGCTTTAAGCAACTAGTTGCCTGTTTCCACAGTGCCCTCTGGTGATCAGCTGATGTTGTGCATGATTTTTCTTACTAAGTCCAAGAACAAACTGTGTAATAACTGAAAATTCAGTCAGGGTCACCCTTGCATAAAGTAGATTAAGTCTGTTTTCTGGCCATTCTTTATTCCAGCTTCCACCTCTGCTCTTCCCTGTTAACAGCCAGAAGCCCAATTGCATCACTGCACTGCGGGCCAATCAACTATGCCAGCCAAACTCCTAAGATATTCAGATGATGGTAGCACTGGTGGCGTTAGTGGTGGCCCACACTCTAGTCTACAGTCCAACAGTGTAACAGGATTTGTTTCCCTCAAAACCAGGACTTTGTAGGATGTAGGTGGATGATGTAGCTTTTATCTATGGACTTTACTTAACTTCTTCAGATGGAACTCCAGAATTATTCAAATTTACCCACCAAAACACAGGTATTGCTGGACCACCCTAGACTTCTTCATGTTGGGAGTAGGACACCTAGAAAACTTATAGCGAAGAGAAGAGCAGAACACACACTCCCTGCAGACAGACTCCTTTTTCTAAGAGGAAAAGGAGTAGAGGCAAGCATGCCCAGTTTCAGTCACCCATATTTAATCAAATAAGTTACTGCATGTCTCTTGAGGCAGAGGGAATAAAGGGACAGAGAGATGCCAGGTGTGTTATATTAATTAATCTTCTCCCATGTAGAAGAAAACACCAGAAGTAGAGAGAAGCATTCCTCTCTTACATTCCCCGTTTTCATTCTTTTCACCCACTGGCCTTAACCATTAAAGCTGTAGAGAACCAGAACACAGCCTGTTATAAAATCACTCCCAAATCCAACTACTACTGTTCCTTTGGTTATCATCTTCTTGGGATCAACGGAAGCACTTTAGATCTTACCCCAAAAGGCTCTAAAAGGGGACAGAATAATACATTAATTAAGACAACGTCGGCCGGGCGCGGTGGCTCACACCTGTAATCCTAGCACTCTGGGAGGCTGAGGCGGGCGGATTTCTCAAGATTAGGAGTTCGAAACTCAGCCTGAGCTCACTCAGCCTGAGCAAGAGTGAGAACCCCATCTCTACTATAAATAGAAAGAAATTAATTGGCCAACTAATATATATAGAAAAAATTAGCCGGGCATGGTGGCGCATGCCTGTAGTCCCAGTTACTCGGGAGGCTGAGGCAGGAGGATTGCTTGAGCCCAGGAGTTTGAGGTTGCTGTGAGCTAGGCTGATGCCACGGCACTCACTCTAGCCTGGGCAACAAAGCGAGACTCTGTCTAAAGAAAAAAGACAGCATCAAGGTTTCTATAATTCCTAGTCTGAAAATCCACTCCACTTTCCATCCCAACATATGCCCGGCCACATGATCTGTGATGGTTAATTTCATGTTTCAACTTGCCTCAATTAAGGGATACCCAGAAACCTGGTAAAGCATTATTTTGGGTGTGTCTATGAGGGTGTTTCCAGAGATCAGCATGTGAGTCTGAGTGGACCAGGTGGGGACAATCTGCCTCAATGCGGACACCATCCAATCTGCAGGGGGTCTCGAGAGAATAAAGAGGAAAGGGAATGTGTCTGTCTCCTGGAGCTGGGACACACTCTTCCTCTCCTGTCCTTGGACACAGAACTCTAGCCTCGCCCTTTGGACTCCAGGACCTAGATCAGCAGCACCCCCACGTTCTCAGGCCTTCAGCCTTGGAATGAGAGCTACATCATTGGCTTCCCTGGTTCTGAGGCCTTTGGACTTAGAGTGAACCATGCAGCTGGCACCCCAGGGTCTCCAGCTTGCAGACAGTCTGTCAAGACACTTCTCAGCCTCTATAATCACATGAGCCAATCCCCCTAAACAAATTCTTTTTCATGTGTGTGTGTATATATATATATATATATATATATATATCCTATTGGTGCTGGGTGTCTGGAGAACCCCAATACATGGTCCGACCTGGTATATCAGAGCATAAAGTGATAAATAATAAAAGGCAAAAATAATAAAATGCCAATAACATAGAGATGCCCAAATCTAAATATAATACCCTTTCATTATCAAATTCACAGGGACAAATTCAAAAATTACAGCTCCTTGCAAATGAAAGTCCCAGAATGTTAAACTCCAATAGAATTAAAATCCAAAATTAAATTCCCTTATCTCTGTGAATTAAAAGTCCAATATTCTTAAATTAAAAGCCAAAACCAAGGCCAGGTTCATGCCTGTAATCCCAGCACTTTAGGAGGCCAAGGCGGGGGGAGGGGGTGTCTTGAGGCCAGGAGTTTGAGACGAGCCTAGGCAACATATCAAGACCCTCATCTCTACCAAAGAGGGGAAAAAAAGCCAAAAACAATATTCCCCAAATTCTTTTCTTTTTTTCAAGAGACAGAGTCTCAATATGTCACCCAGGGTGAGGTACGGAGGTGTGATCATAGCTCACTCGACCTCCTGGGGTCAAGCAATCATCCCACTTAGCCCACCAAACTACTGTGATTACAGATGTGAGCCATCACACCCAGCTCCCAAATTCTTATTCTGCTTAAACTTTTTTTTTTTTGAGTCAGAGTCTCACTCTGTTGCCTGGGCTAGAGTGCCATGGCATCAGCCTAGCTCAAAGCAACCTCAAACTCCTAGGTTCAAGCGATCCTACGGCCTCAGCCTCCCAAGTAGCTGGGACTACAGGCATGTGCCACCATCCCCGGCTAATTTTTTCTATATATTTTGAGTTAGCCAATTAATTTCTTTCTATTTTTAGTAGAGACAGGGATCTCGCTCTTGCTCAGGCTGGTTTCAAACTCCTTACCTTGAGCAATCCACCTGCCTCGGCCTCCCAGAGTGCTAGGATTATAGGCGTGAGCCACTGCGCCCGGCCTATTCTGCTCAATCTTAAGCAGAGTTTGATGCTTGGGTGGATTTAAGGTCCTTTCAGTAGCCACAGCCTCAGCTGTCACTTGTGGGAAAGTAATTCTTTTAGGGCCCCAGAAGTTACATTAGATATGCCTCAGATATGTGTAACCTTTACAAATATGGAGATAGTTCCACTTGTGGACCATTATGAACAATGCTGCTATGAACATTCATGTAGAAGTGTTTGTGTGGACATGGTTTTAGTTCTCTTGGGTATAAACCAAGGGGTGAAATTGCTGGGTCATGATAACTCTATGCATTTTACATTCTCATCAGCAACATACTAGGGTTCCAATTTCTTCATCTCCTTGCCAACACTGGCTATCTTCCTTTTTTTTTTTTAAATTATAGCCATCCTATAGTAGGGATGAAATGGCATCTCATTGTGGGCTTGATTTGCATTTCTCTAATGGGTAATGATGTTGAGCATCCTTTCATTTTCATGTGCTTATTTGTCATTTGCACAACTTCTTTGGAAAAATGTCTATTTAGATCCTTTAACCATTTTTCATTGGGTTGTCTTTTTATTGTTGAGTTATAAGTGTTCTTTATATATTTTAGAGGAGTTCCTTATCATCTATATGATTTGCAGATATTTTCTCCCATTCTGTGAGTTGTCTTTTCATCTTCTTGATGGTATCCTTTGAAGCACAAAAGTTTTTAATTTTGATGAAGTTCAGTTTATTTCTTTTGCTGCTCATGCTTTGCCTCACTTTTTAATGGGAACAAAGAGTTAACTGTACACACAAGATTATGACCAGCCCTCACACCAAATCAAGTCAATCCTCAGCCCCAGCCCCAATGATTCTCCCAGGTAAAATTATGTCCTTATAATCCAAAATTTACCATTGCCAAAGACTATAGCAGAGACTTAGGAGGAGCTGAGTTCAGGAGGTTTAGGTCTTGTCAGCACAGGCCTTGCCCATCAGTCTCTGCCAAATATTCAGAATCCATGACCCAATAATTTCAACTAGATAGCTTACTCAATTCTGTTGGTTACCTTAATAGGCTGATTATGGCACTAGATTGACCATATCTGCAGAAGTCCATCTACAAAAACAGTCTCCCCTGTTCCTCAGCAAGAAGCAGTAACAGCACCTTCCTGCAGAGTTGAGAAATTTGCACAGGTGGCAGACATGCTCATCAGATCTTGAGACAGCCTTTCTTTCTCATCTAACATACTTTAAACCTGCCAATTTCCATGTCCCCTTGGAAATGAGTTTGAATTTGGGGCACCTTGGACTGCATTAAGTTGGACTCTGTCTGATGGCACAGCTGCTACCACTCACTCAGGAGCGGGCATATCAGTCCTGTGCTATAGTGGCTGCTTTCATTACTTATAAAGTAGCTTACCCCTGGGCAATGTCCTGCCTAGGTAAGACTTATCCCCTTTCAACGTTTGTTTCAACTGAAGGATTACATGCAGCAGATTGCTGATTAGAAACTGCTGCTGGACATACTGAGATTTTTGGCTCCTAGGATCCTAATGAGGACCCAAACTTCAGTCAGGAACCCCTAGAGATCCTGCGTTTCCTCAGCTTTGAATGCTCCAGGCCTGCAGTAGCCTTTATTTCTGCTCCATCTTCTGCAGCAATGGGCTATGCCCCTATGTTTCACTTTATTCCCTTCCCCTCCATTGACCTACTTTCTTTAAGACTCAGTTGAATTTCTGCCGGGTGCGGTGGCTCACTTCTGTAATCCTAGCACTCTGGGAGGCCGAGGCGGGTGGATTGCTCAAGGTTAGGAGTTCGAAACCAGCCTGAGTAAGAGTGAGACCACCCCCCTCCCCCGTCTCTACTAAAAATAGAAAGAAATTAATTGGCCAACTCAAAATATATACAAAAAATTAGATGGGCATGGTGGCACATGCCTGTAGTCCCAGCTACTCGGGAGGCTGAGGCTGTAGAATTGCTTGAGCCTAGGAGTTTGAGGTTGCTGTGAGCTAGGCTGATGCCACGGCACTCTAGCCCAGGCAACAGAATGAGACTCTGTCTCAAAAAAAAAAAAATATATATATATATATATATAAAAGACTCAGCTAAATTTCTAATTGGTTTTTAAATTGGTTCCTTTTCTTTTCTACCAGAAGTAGGTCTAGTATTATTTGATGGAAAATGTATGCTTTTTTAAAAACATTTTATTATAAAAATGTTCAGAGAAAATTTAAATAATGAACACCCTTAAGACTACTAGATTCAACAATTATTAACATTTTACCATATTTGCTTTACTCATCTCGTTACATATCCCTCAAATTATGACGCTTCTCTCCTAAACACATGCAAAGCAAAAAATTATCTGATTATTATCCTCCATAATAATCAGAGCATTATCAAGGCTAACAATATTACAAAACCTCCCTAATATTTAATATATTGTAAATATTCACATTTTCCCAACTTTTCTCCAGAACGTTTTCAGCTGGTTTGTTCAAACCAAACTCACCAAGTACCACCCACTGTAGTTGGTTCTATATAGTGTCCACTCTCACCTTCTTTTTTCAAGACATTGACGTATTTAAGAGACTAGGTCAACTGGTACATAACACATTCATTTCCTCCTGGTGTCATTAAATTTATTCCTCTATTTTCTATTTACATAACAGGAAGTTAGATCTTCAATCTTCATATATTTTAGCATATTTTTAACAAGAATATTTCATAGGGGATACTGTGCACTTCATATAATATCACACTGACAGGCACATTGTCTGGTTCAACCATTATTAGTAATGTGAAATTTGACTACTGTGTTATGGAGGACACAGCAAAATCTCTCTATTGTAAAGTGGCTTTCCCTTTCTGACTATGAGTAACGTATAGGGTGGTAGTCTTCCATTGTGAGAACATCCAGCATTCTATTAACTTTTCATGTAATGGTTTCACCATCCATTGGTGATCCCTGCCTAAGTCAACTACTGTATTTGTAGTTGCAAAAAAGGTGATTTTTTAATTCTGTTGGTCCTTCTACACTTGCAGTATTGTTTCATTCAAAAAAATTTTTTTTTCCTTCCTCAACTGGTGCTATGTGGTTATCCTGAAAAACAATTCCTATTGAAAAGGTAGGCAAATGATTAGATCTTCTTTAATTGTTAATTTTAGCATAAGGAAGCGCGGTTAACAGCCTCCTCCAATGTTGGGAAAGGATTTTTTCTTTTGGCTTTCTCTTTAATTCAGTTATCTATTATGATATAATAAGCCACTTAAAAACTAGGTGACTTAGAATAATAAGCATTCATTATGGTTCATGAGTCTTCGGGTCAGCTAGTCAATCTTGCTGATTTAGGCTAGGCTTGGCCAATCTTGGTTGGACTCATTTCTGTGTGGTCAGCTGGTAGGTTGGTCAGGAGCTAGCTATTCTAGGATGGCCTCACTTACATAGCTGACAGATGACTATTGGCTAGGACTACATTCCTCTCATCAACCAACAGACTAGACCTGGCTTCTTAACACAGCAGTGGTAAGGTTAGGAGTAGGGGGAGAAAAGAAGTGAGGAAGAAAGTAGAAAGAGGGGAAGGAAGAAAATGGAGGGAAGAACAGAGTGTACAAGGTGGATACATCACTTCTGCCACATTACAGCAAATCATACAGCTGGCCAAGATTTAAGGTATGGGTAAATATATGCCACCTCTTGATAGGAGCTGCAAAGAATGGATATGTATCTTTTTGTACCTTAGAAACAGCCCCTTCGAGTAATTTCCTATCTTATCCCCATTGGTCTTTGAATGCTACCTTGCTTTCTAATATGACATAATCAATAATTAAGTAATTATTAATTATGGTAAGAGGCCGGGTGCGGTGGCTCAAGCCTGTAATCCTAGCTCTCTGGGAGGCCGAGGTGGGCGGATCATTTGAGCTCAGGAGTTCGAGACCAGCCTGAGCAAGAGCGAGACCCCATCTCTACTATAAATAGAAAGAAATTAATTGGCCAACTAATATATAGAGAAAAAATTAGCCGGGCATGGTGGCACATGCCTGTAGTCCCAGCTACTCGGGAGGCTGAGGCAGGAGGATTGCTTGAGCCCAGGAGTTTGAGGTTGCTGTGAGCTAGGCTGACGCCATGGCACTCACTCTAGCCTGGGCAATAAAGTGAGACCCTGTCTCAAAAAAAAACAAAACAAAACAAAAAAAAAAAAAAAAATTATGGTAAGAAACATTGACAAATACAAAACTGGTAGGTTAAAATGGTGTTGACAGTCATTACCACACCTGTAGCAGCCTACAGCAGCCTAAGGCAATAGTCCTCAAGCTTTGGGAAGGAACTGAGTTACCTGGAACTTGGAAAAATACAAAGGCCCAAAGTCCTAACCTTCAGCAAGCTTGGGCCTCTGTGTTCTACAGTGCCTCTAAGTGATTCTGATACTGTACCAGTTTTCAAACCAATATTTGAGGAAAAACCTACCAAAAGTCACCAGTGCCC
Organism: Mirza zaza; assembly: GCA_008750895.1. NCBI lineage: Eukaryota > Metazoa > Chordata > Mammalia > Primates > Cheirogaleidae > Mirza > Mirza zaza. The sequence continues at coordinate 73,764 of VSMD01031196.1, read as the reverse complement.
AAACAGCTTCTACCTTTTCTGTCATCTTACTCTTGCTGAGGCCTCACCTTTGCTTAAAAGCCCTGCCTCTACAGAAATGACCCCACTCACCAGCAACCTGCCAAAGTGAAAATGAAAATCACAAATGATTAGCACCTAATACAACATCCTTTGAGCTTAAAACCACCCATCTTGCCCTGCTGGAACAATCACATCACTTTCTCCCCCATTTTTACTCACCTAGATCAAATGTTCCTGGCCCACGCACCAAATATTAGGGGAATTTGGAGGGTCCAATAAATAGTACCTCTATTATTTAGAACAGTGGCTCTTAACCAGAGTTGATTATTTTGCCCTTTGGAGACATTTGGCAATATCTGAAGTCATTTTGGTCACAACTGGGAGGGCAGGGGAGGTGAGAGAGGATTCTACTGGTATCTAACCGGTAGAGGCCAGCGATGCTGCTAAACTTCCTATAATACACAGAAAGTTCACACGACTAAGAATTATGCAGACAAAAATGTCAATAGTGCCAAGGTTGAGAAATGCAGATTTAGAACAGTACCCATTCTAAATGACTGGCAGACAAAAGTATAAGCTCATATCATCAACTTTATTAGTGTTGAAGACTAGATTAGGGGACTGTAAGTAACTGGACTTCTTATTACTGAACCCCAGAAGCAGACTCATTCATGTAGCCAGACTAGATACCCATATGCATCCCCAAGTGGTCAGGCTTCTATAAAACTCATAACACGTTGCAGCTAAGAACATGTGCTCCTTGCAGGTTACTCAGATGAAGAAAAAAGGAAGAGCTGGGCATGACCACCAGGTCCTCTGGGATAGTGAATAAAGGGGTGGAAAGAGGCTGGCGCTACATCATTTAGCTTCCCTCCAAAGGGAAAGAAACAACAGGAGAGGGAAAGTATTCCCCCTTAATAAGAGTTAGAAACAGTGGTGTGCAGCAACTGGCTCCTCAGAACCAACTGTTAAATCTTTCGGAAGTTTGCAAGCCAGTTGTTCACCCCTTGGTAGCTTGAAAAGAGCCATAGTAGTAATAGGTACACCACATCATAAATGAGAAAATAACTATTACACAAATCAGTGTTTTGTTTTTTGGAAAATAAAGTTGGATCCTTTTTTCATGTGGAATACTAAAATTCCAGATGGATTCAAGATTTAAATAAAACAAAGAAAACACAAAGACCACAAGGAAAAATATAATCAGAGCAAAAGAGGTCCTTCTAACTCATGTAGACCAAAGAAAAAATTGTAACAGACTAAGTCAAAATATAACTATTAATACATAAAAACACATTATTTATGTCAAAAAATACCACTAACTGGCAAACTACAAACTAGGGAAATTATTAACAAAATACATGACTAAGGGTAACCTGTCAAGAATTCTTACAAATTAGTAAGAAAAAGACAAACATCTCAACGGCAAAAGCCTTAGAGAAGTAATTTTAAAAATACAAATTGAGTTAAAAACTAATATACAACCACAACGAGTAAGATGTACGTTTGAGGGATAGACACGCTTGAAGCTCTTACTTGAGGGGGGAGGGGGGCATGGGCAATATATATGTAACCTTAACACTTGTACCCCCATAATACACTAAAATAAAAAAAAATTTAAAAATTTAAAAAATAAAGAAAATTCTAGACATACCAGGTTTTGCCCGTCACCATGGCAAAGGGAGAAGACAGAACACAGATAACACTGGGAAGGATGTAAAGGGTACTGTGAAAAACTCCTGGCAACACTGGAAGCCAGTATAAACTTCTGTTGGCAACATGACAATATATACTCTTTGATCTTACATTTATCAACTTATTCTAGGAAAAACAATGTATAAAGATTTACTTAGACTATTGTGGACATTAATAGGCTAAATAATTTATAGTAAATTCATTTAATAAAATACTATGTACACATTAATGTTGTTGAAATATTTAACATGGAAAGGTATTTATCATTTAAATTTTTAAAAGGATTTAAATGGAGGCTAAAAACAGTATAATCAAATGAACAAGTTTTCATAAAAATAAAATGTGTACTGAGAGTATACTAAGAAAGTCTAAGAGGATACATAGCAAAATGTGATCTTTTCCTTTTTGCTTACTTGAGTTTCTACAATTTGCATACATTATCTGTGCATTTTGTTTGCTCTTAATAGGAGTTAACAGAATTTGAGTTCAGTAGAGAAATCCTCCTTACCAAACATCAGAGTTTGAAATGAGTTTTCTAAGTATAATTTCAGGCTTTTTAAATGTACCAGTTCAAATCAAAGTTCATCATTTTCTTTTCTTTTTGTTTTTTTTTTTTTTGAGACAGAGTCTCATTCTGTTGCCCCAGCTAGAGTGCCCATGGCTTCAACCTAGCTCACAGCAACCTCAAACTCCTGGGCTCAAGCGATCCTTCTGCCTCAGCCTCCCGAGTAGCTGGGACTACAGGCATGCGCCACCATGCCCAGCTAATTTTTTCTATTTTTGGTAGAGATGGGGTCTCGCTCTTGCTCAGGCTGGTCTCGAACTCCTAAGCTCAAACAATCCACCCACCTCGGCCTCCCAGAGTGCTAGGATTACAGGCGTGAGCCACCACGCTCGGCCCATCATTTTCTTTGGAACAATTTTTGTTTGAGAATCAAATGGTCATGTAAATGAGGAAGCAAATAGGCATAAAATGACAGGAAAGCAAGTGGCAAAATATCCATAATCTTCATCCCATTGGGTACTGCAATATAATAAATAAAATGACAATTAACAAAAAACATCTTTATTTTAGTCTTCAAAGAAGAAATTCTTTTCTTCTTTTTCCAAGATAATCATGATTAACTTACAAAATGGGTATACATCTTCAAAGTATTTCCCTTTAACGGGAAACTGCTTTATAGGATCTAAATATTAAAAAGTAAAAAAAAAAAAATCCATTTTTTTGTCATTTTAAGACAAAACAGAATCTAGCATAAGTCAAGGAAACCCATTCATACTTCAGGTCCTTCTCCTCCAGGAACCAGCTGCATAAGAGGAAAAAGAGTTTATTAATAACACCTCCACCATGTCATCTAAACCCCAAGAGCTCATCATCACCAAAAGCCACCTTTGCCTTTTCCCCCCTCCCTCATATTCCCATTTTGTCCAGATAGTCAATATCTGTTTATAATTCCCAACATCATCAATTAATACTTAGTGTCTCAACAGTGACTCCTGACAAAATAAAAGATTAAAAAGCCCAAGCAAACTAATCTTTAAGCCCAATGCCTCTTCAATAGCTCAGCTTTAGGGCCCTGAACACAGAGAATCCCCTTCCCATTTCATTTATTTATTTATTTATTTTGAGACAGAGTCTCGCTTTGTTGCCCAGGCTAGAGTGAGTGCCATGGCATCAGCCTAGCTCACAGCAACCTCAAACTCCTGGGCTCAAGCGATCCTACTGCCTCAGCCTACCAAGTAGCTGGGACTACAGGCATGCACCACCATGCCTGGCTAATTTTTTCTCTATATATTAGTTGGCCAATTAATTTCTTTCTATTTATAGTAGAGATGGGGTCTCGCTCTTGCTCAGGCTGGTTTCGAACTCCTGACCTTGAGCAATCCACCCGCCTCGGCCTCCCAGAGTACTAGGATTACAGGCGTGAGCCACCGCGCCCAGCCCCCCTTCCTGTTTTAAGCACCACTGGGCCATGATCATTTCAAGCAAGCAGCATTTCAAGTTAGTTCTGTAATCATGCCACACAAAAATGGGCTAGCATGTAAATAAAACACCTTTAATGGTCTTACCATTGTTATATTATTTCCATTTAGCAAAATCTGATCTAATTTAGTAATTCTCCTTCCTTCTGGAGTGATTTCACTAAACGAACAGATAAAATAAGAGAGTCAAGATAAACAATGGTAATCAAAGCTAACATTTCAGAAACACTTTCCCTCCCTAAAAAGGTTATTCTTGTATAGAACTCAATGTGAGGTCAGGCAATTCTACCAACAATTTTCAGAGACAAAGGATATTCACCAGGTAATGTACACTCTTCATCAAAGGCAACAGAGTAGACTGATGGCCTTAAGATCTACATCCACTAGATGTAGATCTTTTTCTTCATAAAAAGAAACTGAAACTTGCCAAGATCAAATATGAAATTAAATGTTTAGCAGCCTCACTCTTTTTCTTTAACACATCTATTACTATTGATTCCTATATATTAAACCAATCTGTATCAATTCAGTTTGTTTTTTTGAGATAGAGTCTTGCTCTTTTGCCTGGGCTAGAGTGGCATCATTATAGCTCACTGGAACCTCAAACTCCGGAGGCTCAAGTGATCCTCCTGCCTCAGCCTCCCAAGGAGCTGGGACTACAGGTGTGCCCAGCTAATTTTTGTATTTTTTATAGAGACAGAGTGTGTCTTTACTTAGGCTGGTCTCAAACTCTTGGGCTCAAGCAATCCTCCCACCTTGGATTCCTACAGTGCTAGGATTACAGGCGTGAGCCACTGCTCCTGGCCTCAATTCAATTTTAAAAACAGAGATACTGGTCATAATCTTTCTAATGAATATAACTGAGCTATCATTTATATTTTGTTGTATAGTTAAATGCTCTTATTATCAGTTCCTTGATTTGATCTGAGCCTTAAGATTCCTGGCTGTTTTTAGTATCCTTTACTAAAGCTTTCTCTCTACTAAATTCCTAGCAATATAGTAATAATTATATTAAGTTAATAACCCTTTGATCCAACTTTACAAGCATCAGTAGATAAAATTTCTGTCTTCAAAGTAATTACAATACATAATGGTTTCTCATTAATCATTTTATTGACTTAAAATTACTAAATCTGCCTTCATTAAAAAGAAAGAGTCCCCCAATCCTTTAACAATACTTACAATTCAGTGACATCTTCTAGTACCATATCTGAAATTTGGTGTTAAGAAAAAATATATATACCACATTGAATTTTCTCTAGCTTCTGCCTTTGTTCAGTTTCAATTATAATCTTTAACACAAAGGCTCAAATTCAAAATGCGTGTTGCTGGTAGAAACTTTATCTTCTTTCAGTATACACACCTCTTAAAACATTATCACAAGTTCCCTGAGAATGAACTGATTTTTATTATAATAATCAGAAATACAGTGATTGTCTGTATTCTTACGTCATTAAATATGGAAGAAAACCCTATATCACCACCACCTTTTAAAAGGATACTGACAAAGTCATCAAATCCTAGAAGAGTACCAACGATTTCCTTATCGCTCTTCATAACAATATGAATTCTTGATCCTATACATTTGTCCACAAGCTCTGTGAAGGAGAAAATATTATTTTACTCATTCATTATTTCAACAAATATTTGAGTACCTACTGGAATTCTTGCTTGCACAAGGTGAAAGATAAACCAGGAAAAAATACTCATTCAACAACTTTAAGTCTTATAATACAAATCTCTGTTGAATCATACTTTTTACAGAAAAGTTTTTCCTGGTCTCCACTTACCTCTTTTTTGTAGCAATTTATGACTGTGGTTTTGTTTATTTTATTTGATTAATAAATGAGCTCACACACCCACACACACTCCCCCCAGAATCTAAGCTCCATGAGGGCAGAGACTGTGGTTACTTTTGCTCATCGCTGTGTCCCCAGTGGACAGTGTCTGGTATATACTGGGCATGCCAAGAATCTGTTGAATGAAGGAATGAAAACTTTTCAATTACGGCCACATCCACTAACTCAATCGCTCTTCACCAGCTACAAAATATTAGAGAGACATTATATTCGCCAGAGCCTCTTTCCTGTCACTACTTCCCTCACCCAGTGCAATCTATTCTCTGTCCTCTGACAACAGCTTGAACATCTCTGGCCAGTTTAGCATTATTCAGCACGATGTTTTACTAGTCCACTATTCTCTCCTGCACTGGCTTGTGTGCTGTTTGAAGGCAACAGCTATGGTTTAAGTTTACTGCTAAACAGTGCCCAGGCAGGGTGTTTGGTGTACAGATTCTCGGTAACTGCTCGTTAAATGAACGACAAACAGAGCTAGTTCGCCGATTTCCCTTTTAAGGCCCATTCCAGACCGCGGTGCTATTCTCAACCAATCAGATATACTACAGAGTTTATTCAAGCCGGGGATCTTAAATGCCAGGTTGAGAAGTGAGACTGCTATCCGAACTCTGTACAGGCGAGTGAGTTCACAACAAAGAAGGCCGACGACGAATTCACTAAGTGTGGACCTTTTCCCGTGACGATCTGGTCTGTGGAGTCAGAAGTCCCTGCCTGGAGGAGCCATAATACGTTAAACAGCAGGGAGGTCTTGGAGCTAAGAGACGAGCCGCGGAGGGGGAAAGCATTCCCTACGCTCCGCCAGGGGCTGCCTCGGCCGCGCCCCTCGGCCCCCAGCCCTGAGCTTCAGCTCCCTGGCCCCGCTCCCCATAGGACTGTGATTACCTAGCGGCAGCAACTGCGACGGGTTGGTAGTAGCGTTAGCCGCCATGGCGAGGCCGGAAGTGGCCTACGACCATCGACGTTGGGACTGCGACTTTGAAAGAGCGCGCTTCCGCTTTTTTCCGCAGCCCGAGCAGGCTCGACCAATCTGAGGCCGAGCGAGCGATCTCGCGGGTCCACGTGGCTCGTGTCCGCTCGCTTTTTTCCCAGGCGGTGAGATCCCGTGAAATATATTTCCTGTCCACTGAACGTTCTGCCATTTCGACACGACACCCATCGTGGTCTCGGAGTTTCGCGGAATCGATAAGGCTGTCTTGCCTTGTGAATAATTTCTTCTAACCGGGAAGGCTTTGCAAAACACAGAAACCTTTGAGTCGTCTTGTTTTTCCCTAGAAAGTTGCATCCAGACCAGTGTAAATCAATTCGAATTTTCTGCCACCAATTCAGTGTGTTGCAATGTTCGTAAAAGCTACTTATTTTCTTAAGGAATCTAATCCTTTTTTATAAATCCAGTGGATAGGCTGGGCACAGTGTCTCACGCCTGTAATCCTAGCACTCTGGGAGGCCGAGGTGGGAGGATCACTCAAACTCAGTAGTTCAAAACCAGCCTGAGAGGGCCGGGCGGGGTGGCTCACGCCTGTAATCCTAGCACTCTGGGAGGCCAAGGCGGGCGGATTGCTCAAGGTCAGGAGTTCAAAAACCAGCCTGAGCGAGACCCCATCTCTACTATAAAAATACAAAGAAATTAATTGGCCAACTAATATATATATATATAAAAAAAAAAATTAGCCGGGCATGGTGGCGCATGCCTGTAGTCCCAGCTACTCGGGAGGCTGAGGCAGCAGGATTGCTCGAGCTCAGGAGTTTGAGGTTGCTGTGAGCTAGGCTGACACCACGGCACTCACTCTAGCCTGGGCGACAAAGCGAGACTCTNAAAAAAAAAAAAAAAACCAGCCTGAGTAAGAGTGAGACCCATCTCTACTATAAATAGAAAGAAATTAATTGGCCAACTAATATATATAGAAAAAATTAGCCCGGCATGGTGGCGCATGCCTGTAGTCCCAGCTTCTTGGGAGGCTGAGGCAGCAGGATTGCTTGAGCCCAGGAGTTTGAGGTTGCTGTGAGCTAGGCTGACACCATGGCACTCACTCTAGCCTGGGCAACAAAGTGAGACTCTGTCTCAAAATAAATAAATAAATAATCCAGTGGATTGAAAACCTGCATTTCTTTTTAAAGATTTTTCTGTAGTGGGATTTAAAATCTTTTTTTTTTTTCTTTTTTTTCTACTGTGTTTAATTCATCGCTCTTTTTATATCTAGGCTTTTTTATTCACTGTTTCCTCAAGAAACAATTACTGTCTAACAGCCAACCACCAGATGGCACTCTAAATTATAGGTTATTGTCATCATACTTGGAAATAGTCATGATTTTGCACTTCTATTTTGAAAAGAATAGAAAGTAAAATTCTCTGCCTTATTCTATCTTGTTAACATTTTTGTATCCTAGAAACTTAAAGCTAAGTAGACTAAACATAAGAGGCCACAAAGAACATCATTCACTCATACAAGTGGTTAAGTAGCCATCATTCCTTCATTGAATTATTAGTTGCATACTATTTGACTAGCACTTTCCTGAGTATACAACAGTGTACAGAATAGAAGTGGTCTTCTGCCCTTGCAAGAGCTTAAAGATGAATGGGGAGAAAGACAAGTAACAAATATTATGCACAGCATGAAATTTAAATATGTAAAGCAAAAGGCCTCTTATGTTTTAGGGATCCTGGAGAATTCGACTAATTTCAAGCCAGTCTTGGGGGTTTTGTTGTTGTTTTTGTTTGTTTTTGCATGTCATAAATATTGAGCACCTACTACGTGCCAGGACACTTACAAATACACTATATACATTTCTAATGTTTACAATCATCCTCTGCGGCAGGTGAAGTTGCTCATACTCGAGAAGTTAAATAACTCACCCAATGGCCACACAGATAGCTTGGGAAGCTTCACAAAGGAATTGACAGGAGGCTAGTCTTGGAGGATGAATGAGTTGTATAGGCAGAACAGGGGCAAGAGCAGCATTGCAAGTAGAGGTAGAGGGGACACCATGTGCAATTGCCATGTGCTCACCTCCAAACCTCTCTTGTTGCACTTTTCATTTAGATGTTACCTACTTCTCTAAGTTTAGCATAAAAACCCTTCCCTTGCCAAATGTTTTTCCTTAATGACACAAGTTTTTAGTGAATTTACTTTATTGCACTTTATGACACTCTTCCCACAAGTGCTGATAAAATCCTGCTCATTCTTCAAGACCCTGCTCAAAAACGAACACCTTCTCCAACTCTTGCAGACTTGGTGGACTCTCTCATTGTCTGGCAGCAATGTTAATAGTTCTCGGGATGTTTTCAGTGTACTTTCTTGTAATCATCTATCAATAGGGCTACAGTCAAAAGACTGTGAGATCCTCAAGACCAAGAATTTTGGGAAGCAGTAGTGTATAGTGATTAAATCTAATGGTTTTGAATTAAATGATTTGGGTTCAACCTCTAGCTCCACCACAATTCCTTCTAATTATTTGACCATGGGCAGTTTATTTAAGCTTAAGTCTCAATTTACCCATTGGAGAAAATAGCGGTAAGTGTAACTACTCATAAGATATTGTGAAGATTAAATGAGATAATCCATGGAAAGTCATTAGCATAGGACCTGGCACATAGCCCTCTCAGAATCTTCTGATCCATAGTCAGATGTGTTATCCACTGCACCAGTGGCCCCCTCAGTAAGCCCTATTAAATATGAGCTATTACTGCTTATCTTTGTTTCCTAATACCTAACATGATAGGGCTACAGAAAGCTAGCATTGATACCTGGTTTCACATTTATCTTTTTTTATAACCAGACATAAGCCACTTTAAGGCAGCAATTTCTTTTCTTTAATGCACTTTGCCTACCACATTTCCAGGCTGTAGGGTGTAAAGAGTATTCTTTGAATTGATTCTCACTATTTCATTCATTTTCCTTAATCTTCATAGGGTTCTAAATACAAAGTAGTGCCAAATTTGTTTGTGAAGCCCTTTCTTTTTTTTTTGGTACTGGTTTTCCTTTTCTATCCCTATTCGTGTTTTATTTTCGCCATACCAAAATGATAATATGGGCCAAATTCAAGACATTATTATTACTTGACAGAGCTAAAAAATCAGAAAAATATACTTTAAGAAAGTCAATGCCTTAAGTTTTCCATTACAAGAACAGAATGAACATTAGCAATATTCAATGCCACTAATGAAGAATAAAGAAAGTCTCTTTAGACTCTGAAAAAGGAGCTAAATATAGTTCATTTACACAGAATTAATGGGGATTGTAGGAAGGGAGTGGTTTTATTTTATTGTGTTCTTTCCTGAGGCAAGACACAAAAAGGAACAACAGGCCAACTGCAGATGAGGAGTTCATTTTTAATGAACTTGAAAATATGTCCTATCTCTATGTCTCAAGGACTTTTCTACCGTTAGCTCTTCTATACAGAGCAGACATAAAATATAATGTATAATTTATCATAAAATGTAACTAGAAGAGGCTCTTCAATGCATTGTGTTCAGAAAGGCATTTATAATTTAAATGTCATCGTATAAATATGACTAAAAGTTTCCTTTCAAAATCATCTTCAGAAAGTATACAGTTATCTCAAATTGGTGTTTCCAATCTTGATAATGTCCTTCCAAGACTTTTTACTTTTTTTTTTTTTTTTTTTGAGACAGAGTCTCACTCTGTTGCCCGGGCTACAGTGCCATGGCATCAGCCTAGCTCATAGCAACCTCAAACTCCTGGGCTCAAGAGATCCTCCTGCCTCAGCCTCCCCAGTAGCTGAGACTACAGGCATGTGCCACCACACCCACCTAATTTTTCTATTTTTAGTAGAGACAGGGGTCTCACTTTTCCTCAGGCTGGTCTCAAACTCCTGAGTTCAAGTAAGTGATCCTCCCACCTTGGCCTCCCAAGAGTGCTAGGATTACAGGCATGAGCCACTGTGCCTGGCTCCAACACTTTTTAAAACAAATGAGAAATTTTATTATTTTCCCAATAGATATTTGTTCTTGTGGACAGTATCTTATTGATGAATTTATTCTATATTAATACAACTCATTTAAAAAGTAACATAGCCAGGTTCCAGTAGTAAGTGTCTATAGTCCCAGCTACTCGGGAGGCTGAGGTAGGAGGATCCTTTAAGCCTAGGACAAAGGATTTAGGCCAGCCTGGGCAACAAAGCAAGACCCAATCTGTAAAAAAGAAATTTTTTTTTAAAGAGTTGTCATTCTGAACTGTTAAATGGGCCAGCCTATATGAGATGAAAAAATCCTGGAAATTCTGTTGCTTACTTTCTCTCCAGATTTTCTCGGCATGTTTGTTTATAGCATTATTTCAAATGATATATATTTTTAAAACATTTAAGGAACATAATAGTTGTGAATAGATATTTTAATCTTACTTTAAAGCTCTAGAATGGAAAGTAACACAGATTTTTACAAAGTTGTTACTGGGTCTCCTAGACAATAAATTAAACAATTGGTGTTCACTGTAAATGCAGAGTTCTAAGATGCCCTGTCCTTAAATTTTTTAAAAAGATATTCAAGTAGACTTTCATTTTAGCTATGCCACTTGTGGAAAATATCAAGACAGATTATATCAAGAAAATACTAAACACATCAAGCAGTTGACATATCAGACAGTTAACATATCAAGAAAATAGTTAATATATTCTGCATACAGCGAATAGTATAGATTCACACACAGTTCTGAGCCAATGTCAAGAGTTTTATAATATAGAAATAACGTGTGGATAGTAACATCTTAAAATTTTTCTACAGTATTCTTATTAGTATAAACTAAAATAAAATCTTAAGCCCCCACCCCCTTCCCAGCTGACTGAATGGACCCCCTCTCAGCCAAGGGGACCCCAGAAATACCCTAAAGCTGAGCTGCTGGCCAAAAGAAGGGAGGTCAGAGGTTCCTCCTCATGCCCCCTTCCCTTCATGGAGATATCCTTTGTAGCTCATTAGCAGGCCTAAGGCTATATAAGGCAATGCTTAAACTACACCTGCAGATCATCAATTTACTTAACAAGTCATGTGATTCTGGGTATATGGTCCGTGACTTGTCTCTGATTAACAGACTCCCTTATCTTAAAACATTCCAAGCCTTTAGGCAAAACTTCCTTTCTTCAACCAAATACAAATCAAAGAATCTCTCCACCCACCTATAACATGTAATTCCCCACTTTGAGATGTCCCACCTTTCTAGGCTAAATCAATATATACCTTCCATGTATTGATTATGACTTTACACATAATTCCTCTCTCCCCTAAAATGTATAAAGCCAAACTGTAACCCACCCTCCATAAGACTTTTTGCTCAAGGCTTCTTGGGCATGGCTCTCTGGGCCACTGTGCACATATTTGGCTCAGAAAAAAACCTGTTTATATTATTTTACAGAGTTTGGGTTCTTTTTCATTGACATTAACATAAAAGCAGTTCTACTGAATAATGGAAACTAAATTTGATTTAGGAAGCCTATTGTTTTTCTCAGTATGCTTAGATTAGAATGGAGCTCCTGGCGGTGGCTCATGCCTATAATTTTAGCTAGAAAGAGAACCCTACAAAAAATAGAAAAATTAGCTGGGCGTGGTGGGAGGCTGAGGCAGGAGGATCACTTGAGCCCAAGAGTTTGAGGTTGCTGTGAGGTATGATGATGCCACTGCACTCTAGGCTGGGTGATAAAGAGAGAACTTGTCTCAAAAAAAAGAATGGAGCTCCTTACATTTCCATACCAGAAGTAGCAAATATAAAATGTAAAGGTTGTCTAAACTAAGGGATATGCAACTAGTAATGGTAAACTTCACAGCCAGTCGTTGTAGTAACCTCAAATTCTATTTGAAACAGGAATCTATCCTTTAGTTTATTCCAAAACTGCCCTGGATAAGACTTGTTAAATGTGTTAGTACTTCTATTATTCACTTTAAATTGACATGAGACTCATTGCTTTTTGAAAAAAAGAAAAAAGTCTTAGCACTCTGGGAGGCTGAGGTGGGAGGATTGCTTGAGCTCAGGAGTTTGAGACCAACCTGAGCAACAGGGAGACCCCCCCTACTAAAAATACAAAAAACTAGCCCAGCAACTAAAAATAGAAACAAACAAACAAAATTACCCGGGCGTGGTGGCGCAAGCCTGTAATCTCAGCTACTGGGAAGCTGAGGAAATCCCAGCTACTGGGAGGCTGAGGCAGGAGGATCACTTGAGCCCAAGAATTTGAGGTTGCTGTGAGCTAGGCTGACACCACGGCACTCAACTCTAGCCCCAGCAACACAGTGGGACTCTGTCTCAAAAACAAGGAATGAAAATAATATTCTTTTAAAAAGGCATGTCTAGAATAATCACTTCACCAGGTCTTCATGCATACTTCCTTCATTGTCAAGAAGATTCTTTTTTTTTTTCCCTCCCCTCTCCCATGTCAAGAAGATTCTGCTTCAGGCCTTAAATCGCTTCCAAACTCCTATACATAACATTTCAATGAGGGGGGGGGAAACTCTAAATGAACCAAAAGAGAAATCTCGGGTAAGCAAGTAATTTAAAGGTTAAACACACAGATATACACCTTCACCAATATGCCTCCACGTTATTAAATATTTAAGAGTAAGGGCAGAGGCACCCTAGGCCACAGAGGTGAAGGAACGGAAGTGAAGGTATCGAACACTCAGCTAACAGAAAAGATGTGGAAAAAGGAGAACTGAGAGAAGAGGCAGAGATTTGGAGGAGGAAAAAGAGAGGGCAAAGGAGGAGGAAGCTCTTTGGGTCAACCGGTGGAGCAAAACGCAAGGAGTGCTTTGCCTGGTCCGGTCCCTGCCCCACCCACCCCTGTCAGACACCCCCTCCCCCCCTTTCCCCCCGGTTCTGCCGCGCCCCGTCCCGCCCCTTCCCCCCAACCCGGCCCTCTGGCCTCTCCTCCCTCAGCCCCGCCCGGTTCTCTCAAGCGCCAGCCCTGCCCCTCAGGCCCCGCCCCGTCAGGTCCCTCCGGCCCCGCCCCGCCCCGCCCCGCCCCGTCAGGTCCCTCCGGCCCCGCCCCGCCCCGCCCCGCCGGCGGCGGCCGCCGCGTCAGGTGACAGCCCGGAAGCTGCGGAAGCGGATGAGGGAAGAGCTGCCGCGGCCCTGGCGGCTGCGGGGAGCTGCGGGAGCTGCTCTGCCTCCTCCAGGCTCCCTGCGCCGCCCTCATGCGGCGCCCTCGCTGACACCTGAAGTCCGCTGCCCTCCACCCTCGCTCAGGCCCGCCGCCCTCGGTGGTTGAAGGGGTCGTGCGGACCCGCGGCGGCGGCAGCAGCCCATGGAGAAGGCCGGGCGGGGCGGCGACGGCGCCCCCCGGGGGCCGGTCCTGCACATCGTGGTAGTCGGCTTTCACCACAAGAAGGGCTGCCAGGTGAGGAAGGGCCTGCGCCCAACCCCGCGGTTCGGGCGTTCGCCCCCGCCCGACGCCCCCTGCCCTCTTGCTCGGCTCCGCTCGTGTCGCTCTCCGTCCTCCCCACGGCTCCCGCGACCCTTCGCCTCTGAACTTGACTCCTTTCCAGCTCCTTGCACTCGCCCCACCTGAAGCCCAGCCCCCACACCCCCTTCTTCTGCCCCTGAAAACTGTCGTGTGACTAGCGGAGGAGCTAGTGGGTTTGTGTGGGTTGTGGGTTTTTAAGTTCTCCTTTGGTGGAATGGGAGGAAGGAATCTACGGTCTCTTCCCCATCCGTCACTGTGTCCACCTATTATAATGAGAGTCTTTAGAAAAATTCAGCACCTGGACTCCGTTTTCAAGATAGTGAGCTCAGTGGGCTTACACACAGATGCCTCAAGTAGGTTGAAGCACATGTGGGCGCCGTAGGAAAATCATCTTCCTTTGTTTATCTGATGGAAGCCTTAGAATCTATCGCGTTAGGGTTGTCGATTGACCCTGGCTCCCCCTTCCCATTGGGCCTTAGTGCTTCTATATGATCTTCGGCAGATCTTGCCTTTTGGTGAGAGACCTCTCCACATCTACTGCAGAAAGAGAAAGTGTATTCACTGAGCAAAATGTGCAGACAGGCATTTTCCAGCAGCTTCACTGAATCTTTAACCCAGCATCTGAAATGGAACATTTCTAATCTATGTATTGAAGGCAAGAGAACAGAATAGAAACAGGATTATTTAATGAGCAAGCAAACACTGGAAGGCAGTGATGTCATAATGAGCAGTAAATTGAAATGCTTTTTTAAGGCATTAAAAATACTGATTGTGGCCGGGCGCGGTGGCTCACGCCTGTAATCCTAGCACTCTGGGAGGCTGAGGCAGGTGGATTGCTCTAGGTCAGGAGTTGGAAACCAGTCTGAGCAAGAGTGAGACTCCGTCTTTACTAAAAAAATAGAAAGAAATTAATTGGCTAACTAAAAATGTATAGAAAAAATTAGCCGGGCATGGTGCGCATGCCTGTAGTTCCAAGCTACTCGTGGGAGGCTGAGGCAGGAGGATCGCTAGAGCCCAGGAGTTTGAGGTTGCCGTGAGCTAGGCTGACATCACGGCACTCACCCTAGCCTGGGCAACAAAGTGAGGCTCTGTCTCAAAAAAAAAAAAAAAAAATACTGATTGCTACCACTAGGTAATGAAGCGTTTGATTTGCATTTTATAGAAAATGTAACATTTTGCAAGACTTATTGGCAAAAATTAAGTTCGATAAAGGATAATATGTGATGAAGGAAATGGAAATGTGGTTGTGTTCGTTTGTGTTTTAAAGGCTTCTTTAAAATATATTCCTCTTTCCTCACGTAAAAATGGTATACAAAGATACCAAGGAGAAAGTAGCATTATTCAGTGTGTTACTAAAAGAATTCCATCCAGCAGCAGTAGAATATAAGTTTTATAAAATGTGGCCCTATAAAGAGAATAGGTATTTGAGATTGTGCCATGGCATGCAAACATAGTATTCATCATCATTAGTTTTTTTCTTGGGTTTTTGTTTTTTGGTTTTTGGGTTTTTTTTGAGACAGAGTCTCATTCTGTTGTCCTGGGTAGAGTGCAGTGATGCCGTCATAGCTCACTGCAACCTCAAACTCCTGGGCTCAAGCGATCCTCCTGCCTCAACCTCCCAAGTAGCTGGGACTATAGGCGTGTGCCCCATGCCTGGCTAATGTTTCTATTTTTAGTAGAGACAGGAGTCTCAGTCTTGCACAGGCTGGTCTCAAACTCCTGAGCTCAAGCAGTCCTCCTACCTTGGTCTCCCAGAGTGCTAGGATTATAGGTGTGAGACATTCTGCCTCATCATTAGATTTTTAATGCTTTAAAACTACCCATAGGTGAACATGGTAGTCACTTTATAACTTTCTGTGGATGTGGGCCAAGTAATTGAAACTTGGAGGAAGTAAAGTGATCTTGCTGAGGCGACACTACAAAAACAGTCCTGGAGTCGGACCTAGAATTGCTTGCGGTGCCATATGTTTTTATTTGGCTTTGGCACTTTAGGAGTCTCTCAGAGTAAGAAATGGAAGCCCACTTCAGAACCAAACCTAATGGAGGAGCTTTGGACAAGAAATAAGAAGATACCTGTATTGATAGGAGATAGAATAAAATAGCTTAATTTTTGCTGTCATCTAAAGTTAATTATATTTTCTGCCTGTTTTATTGGTGAAAATAATATTTATATTTCCAGAAAGGAAAAATTATTTGCTTTATGAAACAAAATGCAATACTGCTTTGAAATTAAAGAAAACTGTACAACAGATTGTAAGATGAAAGAGGCACTTGGGCTGAAGTAGCATGCTGGGTGCTGTGGCATTTCTCTGGATTTGTTTGGCTTTTGCCTTCAACACTGAGGTCAAGGTGACTGGTTTTGTAAAATGAACTGTGCTGGGAGTGAGGAGATCTGGATGATGTCTTGGCATCCTAGCCCCTGTGACCTCCAGCAATTCCAAATTGCCCGATTTTTTTTGCCTCAGTTTCCCCTACCAGATTCTTCATAGGAATTTTAGACATGGCAGAAATCCTTAGACATCATCCATTCCAACTCCTTAAATTTCCAGATGACTAAACTGAAGCCCCGAACGGTTAAGTGACTTGAGCATGCCTGCACAGCTAGTTTGGGGCTAACATTGAAACCCAGATGTCCCTACTCATTATAATGACATGTCTGCTTTTTTTTTTTTTTTGAGACAGAGTCTCACTTTATTGCCCGGCTAGAGTGAGTGCCGTGGCGTCAGCCTAGCTCACAGCAACCTCAAACTCCTGGGCTCAAGCAATCCTCCTGCCTCAGCCTCCCGAGTAGCTGGGACTACAGGCATGTGCCACCATGCCCAGCTAATTTTTTCTCTATATATTAGTTGGCCAATTAATTTCTTTCTATTTATAGTAGAGATGGGGTCTCGCTCTTGCTCAGGCTGGTCTTGAACTCCTGAGCTCAAAGGATCCGCCCACCTCGGCCTCCCAGAGAGCTAGGATTACAGGCTTGAGCCACCGCGCCCGGCCGACATGTCTGCTTTTTAAAAAATACATAACATAGTATTTATCACTTTAATCATTTGGAAGTGACATTAAATAGGTTCACAATGTTGTGTAACCATCACCACTATCTATACCCAAACCTTTTTCATCATTCCCAACAAAAACTTACACCCGTTAAACAGTATACATCTCTTTTTCTAATAGCACTTTAGGTTGCAGGCATTTAGTAGGAAAAAAATACATGCCTTGTTTTTTGTTGTCATTGCTGGATTTTTAATAATCCAATAGTGCTTCACAGAGACAATGGCAATTTTTTTTTCAGTAAATATACTTACTGAGTATGGGTTACTGATAGAAGAAAATGCACAGTTCTGTCATAGTACAATGAAAGATGAGAAACCAAATATGGGGTGGGGATTTTTTTTTAGGTGCTCAAAGTGGTTTGCTTTTGTATTGTACCTTTTTTTTTTTTTTGAGACAGGATCTCACTCTGTTGCCCAGGCTAAAAAGAGTGCAAGGGCATCACAGCTGCAAACTCAAACTCCTGTTGCAGTTTTTTAAAATTACACCTGCCTCTCTTGCACTGTAGCAGAAAGTGAAGCACTAAGAACCTGGTTTTGCAAATCAGAGGTGAGAATGTGCTATATAGCTAAAATCAAAATGCACAGTGAGTAAAAAGAAGTGATTTTTAGATTGCTCTATTGGGATTTTTATTTTATTTATTTATTTATTTATTTTTGAGACAGAGTCTCGCTTTGTTGCCCAGGCTAGAGTGAGTGTGGTGGCGTCAGCCTAGCTCACAGCAGCCTCAAACTCCTGGGCTCAAGCAATCCTGCTGCCTCAGCCTCCCAAGTAGCTGTGACTACAGTCATGCACCACCATGCCCAGCTAATTTTTTCTATATATATTAGTTGGTCAATTAATTTCTTTCTATTTTTAGTAGAGATGGGGTCTCGCTCTTGCTCAGGCTGGTTTCAAACTCCTGACTTCAAGCAATCTGCCCGCCTCGGCCTCCCAGAGTGCTAGGATTACAGGCATGAGCCACTGCGCCAGGCCGACTTTTTAAATTTTTTTAAGAGAGAGGATCTTGCTCTTTTGCCTAGGCTGGAGTACAGTGGCACGATCATAGCTTACTATAACCTCGAACTCCTGGGCTCAAGCAATCCTCCTCCCTCAGGCTCCCAAGTAGCTAGGACTTACAGGCATGTATCACCACGCCTGGCTAATTTTATTTTTTGTAGAGATAGGGTCTGGCTATATTGTCCAGGCTGGTCTCAAACTCAGCCTCAAGCGATATTCTCATCTTGGTCTCCCAAAGGGATTACAGGCATAAGCTACCTCGTCTAGCCTCTATTGCGTATTCTGTAGCTTTTGCAAGAGTCAAACATTTATAATTTAAAATGGATCTTTTTTTTCCTTTTCTTTACCCTACATGAACTTTGACTACTGTGTTTCCCCGAAAATAAGACCTACCCATAAAATAAGCCGTAGCAGGATTTCTAAGCATTTGTGCAATATAAGCCCTAACCCGAAAATAAGACCTAGTGATGGGCATGGCTACCCAGCGTATCTGCACTACCCATGCATTTCATCTAGGAGCTGTAAAGAAGATGAGCCGCCCTTCTCATCTGCCCCATCGTGACAGCTACTATCCCAGAGGTAACTGGAAAGGTGCGGGCAGCCCTACCAGCAAGGTCAGCTCCCCATGTCAGGTCCCAGCCATCCTGTGCTGCAGGCTGAGGCTTTGAGGGGAAAATACCACATCTCCTGAAAATAAGCCCTAGGGTGTCTTTTATTTTTTTGAGACAGAGTCTCACTTTGTTGCCGGAGCTAGAGTGCCCAATCTTTCATTTACCTGCGGTTTTCTGACTGCCTGTGCTAGCATCCCCTCAACACAACTTAGCTAGTACCTTGCTTCCAATGAAAGTTTTTCAGACAATTCACTCACTCAACTGTAACTCTCTTTAGACTCCAGAAATCATCGAGTCATCTATCCAACCGACTTCCATTAAAGCAACAATTGAAAATTAACAGATAATTACCAGTGAGCCAGAATTTTTCTGTGAGAAATAGTAATAAGATCCATCGATACCGTGTTTCCCCGAAAATAAGCCAGGATCTTATATTTATTATTCCTCAAGAAGACACCCTATAGCACTCTGGGAGGCCAAGGCAGGCAGATCAGCCTCACGTTGGGTTAGTTGATAAATTTGACATGTCAATTCAAGTCAAAAACAATGAAACTTTTGCTGGAGACATTATTTGTATGAATTCATGGTAGTTCATCTAGCTGGACCAGGATGTTCAATGGATATATAATAGTATTGGAAAAGATGGAAAAATAATTTGTTCAAGTACTTTTTTCTCATTTTTGGTTACCCTATTTTTTCCCTATTTAGTAGTCTTAGTTTTTATAAAATGTTAAGAACAATGTTGATTTTTACTAGATAGGCGTATTATAAAAGCAAATATACTAAAATTTCCAATATATGTTATATTAGTTGTTTTTTCTTTTGACACAGGGTCTCACTCTGTTGCCCAGGCTAGAGTTCCGTGGCATCAGCCTAGTTCATAGCAACCTCAGACTTCTGGGCTCAAGTGATCCTCCTGCTTCAGCCTGCGGAGTAGCTGGGACTACAGGCTTGCGCCGCCATGCCCGGCTAATTTTTTCTGTATATTTTTAGTTGGCCAATTAATTTCTTTCTATTTTTAGTAGGGGGGGGGGTCTCGTTCTTGCTCAGGCTGGTTTCGAACTCCTGGCCTCAAGCAATCCACCCGCCTCGGCCTCCCAGAATGCTAGAATTATAGGACTGAGCCACCACGCCAGGTGTGTGCACTCTACTTTCTTAACCCTTCATAATCCAAATGCATTTCATTTTTGGAAAGGGTGTGTGTTATGTGTGGGTAAGTCTTAGACATAATAACTGTTCTAGAGATGGCTGTTTTTTTACCTAGTATATCGTGTTTTCAGAGGCTCTAATTATAATTACGTAAGATGGATTAATCAGCTGCTTGTCCCTTTTAAGAGTTTACTTCCAGGTGTACAGGATTAAAAGTGCATGGTTCATTGAATTGTAACTCTGACTTCACATAGTTTTAACTCGTGTGAGGGCCCTGCTCTTCCTAGTATTCAGAATTGCTGCGGGTCATGTTGATCACCAGTTCTTTCCATGCACTGAGATTATTCATAACAAAAATTCCCATACTTGGTTATAATTTGCAACTTTTAGATTCAAGCAAGCTGAAGTGAAGTAAAACCTTTGTTTAAAAGTAGTGCCTTTCAGCAGTCTGCTTGGTTAAGCTCGGTACCTTTTCTTTGTCATTTCTTCACATGGACCACAAAATGAAAAGTGTCTTCTCATACTGTTACGTTGAAGACCCAAAAACTAGGTTTGTCATAGATGTTTGTTAATCTTGTTTCCTGCACTTTTTCTGTGTTTGAAGTCTTCAAGATGCATTTTAAATGACCATTAATATTATCATTTGATTTTTTTTTTTTTGGTAACTATGAGAGTGATTTCTTCTGTAGATAACATGTTAGTTTCTAGTTGTGCTTTTTCTATTATAGTTTACTGATACCCTTAACATTTACAACATTTTAAGTGATTCAAAGTACTGCCAGGACATTTAAAATAGTTTTGAAATATTTACCCAGTTCAAATGTTTTTTCTGAATTTTTTTTTAAATTTAGCATTTAACAAAGGATGCTTCTTCCTTTGAAACTTAACTGAAATTAGACTCTTTGACATGAAATAATTTATGTACACCTCTATAGTAAATTTGCTTGTTATGGATTTTGTATTCCAGGATTTTGTTGTTCCAATACATAAACCATACTTGTCAGATTAGCATAATTTTTTGCTAAATAATAAATTCAAATGTATACCAGATAAACTGGTTGTTTCATAAACAGGTTAGAATTTTTTAAACACTCAATAGGGAATATTTTCCAAAGTGATATTATAAAGTATAATTACTTGATTTTTTACTACTTTTCTGATAGTTTATTGTTTTGCATAAATAGCTAGCAGTTTCAAGTCTTAAATAAACTGGTTTTACCAGACTGTACTTCTTAAAAAAGAAGGGTTAACACTAGTTCCACCTACTGAATAAAGCAACCAGAAGCAGTGAAGAGAATGGCAGATTTTCCTATTGGCCTGAGTGGACTCATCACGGGAAAGTCTCCATGGGTAGCATATAGTTGCATTGCAAATTCAGAGGTGGGTTGAGATTAAGAGGGTTAATTCATATTAGGGTGATACGGCTATACTCAAGCCCGGACTGATCCAGGTTTTGGTGACAGATGGCTCACTGACAAGCCTGTTGTTTTGGCACCTGCTATTAATGGAATCCTATGGTGACAATAATGAAACATTCAGGCGTATTATTTGAATCTTGTTGAATTAAGTAGTTCTTTGGGGCAGAAAGAACAAAATTGGAGGGTTAGAGAAGAATAACATTTTAGATTCTTTTTAGCTACTAGTTTTAGAGAAACTTTGTTCTAAAACAAGATTGCATTTTCTGGCCCTCCACAACACGTTTATTTCTTAAAATTTAATATTTTAAAGGAGGGTTTTCTTGATTTTGGCCATGCTTTTTGTATATGCTGAAATTATGAACATCTCTGATTTAGCAGACCTACAATATTAACACTTAGAACACTAGAGTAGTTTTCACTCAGGCTTTGGCCAAGCAGAGCGATTGTCAACTTATGTAATGGAAATTTAGAAATATCAGGAAGATTCTTTTGTCCTCTTATAATTCCTCCTAGTTAGCTAGAAAGTGTCTAATTTTCTTTTTTTGGTTTAAGACTTTGGTCCCTTATAAAATACTTATACCCATGGGTAAGCTTCTCTTTCCTATCATTAATGTGATTCAGATACTTTGCTAAGCATAGACTTTGCCAAAGGGAAGAATGCAGAAGCGCCCTGGTCTAGTAGAGATGGACACTACAAGAGAAAGATGAAGACATAGGGAGAGGAGTCTACTTACCTATTTAATAATTTCGAGTAAAATGGGTCCTATTGTATTTGGTTAAGATGCCATCAGATTAAAAACTCAGGTTCTCCCTAGGATATTTTTAGAGGATGTTATTTATGCTGATATTTTTGACAATTTTAAAATCATATTCCAGCTATTTTTCAAAATAACACTTATGATCAGAAGTAACATTTGTTATCTGAATGATGGGGTTCAATCACCTGGCAAATAACAAACGACTTTCCACGAAGATGCAGGTCTTGATCAGTAGTTTTAATCACTTGCAGCAAGTGAGGTGAGCACTGGCAGAGAATATTCTGCTAAGTCATGTCTCCCTGAGCGAAAGTGACATGAGGTTTTTATGGGGTAATAGAAAAAGAAAAAGATGTCATCACATGTAGGGGCATAATTTTCATTTGCACACATGTGGTTCATCTTGCTCACACATAAGTTGCCTATTACAGTAATGAGAATTTGAGGAACGTTCACTTGAGTTTATCTATAGGCTGCCAGGGTCTGTTAAGGGCTAGTTTTAGCTAGCTAAGTAGCCACAGGCCTCAAAAACAGGTTGATTGCTCAAGTTGGTTAAATGCCTATATTCTCTGGGGACCTTTGCTTCCTACTTACAAAATACACTCACTGTTGTAGAAAAGTGAGAAAATATAGAAAAGAAATAAAGAAGACTAACACCCAAAAAATCCTGTGTCCTAGACAGATCTGTTCTTTAATACCTGGATGAATATCTCTCCAATTTGTCTATGCATGTATTTTTTTCCAAGAATGTATCATATGGTGATCAAGTATATGGTCTGCCTTTTTCATATAACAATATGCCATTAATATTTTCCATTTTAATAAATATTGAATTACCATGTTTTAAAATCTGTAAATAGTATTTTGTTTTGTAGAAATACTGTTATTTATTTGCCTTTTTAAACACTTAAGTGACATTCCAATTTTTCACTATTTTAAATAGTGCTGCAGAGAACATCCTTGTGTCTAAATCTTTGCACCTTTTAAGTATAGAGATTCAATTTAGCTTTTTTTTTTTTTTTTTTTTGAGACAGAGTTTCACTCTGTTGCCCAGGCTAGAGTGAGTGCTGTGGTGTCAGCATAGCTCACAGCAACCTCAAACTCCTGGGCTCAAGCCATCCTCCTGCCTCAGCCTCCCAAGTAGTTGGGACTACAGGCATGTGCCACCATGCCCGGCTAATTTTTTCTATATATATTTTTTAGTTGTCTAGCTAATTTCTTTCTGTTTTAGTAGAGACAAGGTCTCGCTCTTGCTCAGGCTGGTCTTCAACTCCTGAGCTCAAACAATCCACCTTACAGGCGTGAGCCACCGCACCTGGCTGATTTTAGCAATTTTGTTTAATGAAAATTTTATTAAAATGGATTTTGAAACAACTTACTAAACACAATTAAAGTTAGTCTGGGTGACTCTTCATAGCAAATATCACTCATTGTACTGTGACATTCTTCATTTAACATAGAGTGTTTTGCACATGCTTCTGACTTGACTGGACTTTGGATATTCAGAGAAAGAGATATTAGCAATTATTTCTCAATGTTATTGTAACACTAAAATAGTGATAATAGTGTTTTTTTTAAGTCTATAAAATCTTTAATTGGCTATGTATGTGCATTGTTTCATGTTAATAAACATGTATAGTCATGTAAAGTTCCATTGATCTTAAAGTAGGAAAACAGAATGAAGTCTTTTTTTTTTTCTGTATATATATTAGTTGGCCAATTAATTTCTTTCTGTTTATAGCAGAGATGGGGTCTCACTCTTGCTAAGGCTGATTTCAAACTCCTGACCTCAAGCAATCTGCCCACCTCGGCCTCCCAGAATGCTAGGATTACAGGCGTGAGCCACACCAAGCCCGGCCAACGAAGTCTTAATTTTAGTGCCTCAAGTACATTTAGCATGAAAATTAGCTTCCTTCCTCTGATGTAGTTTTATTGACACCAGCAAAATGTCATGTTCTTGACCGGGCACGGTGGCTCATGCCTATAATCCTAGCACTCTGGGAGGCCGAGGCGGGTGCATTGCTTGAGGTCAGGAGTTCGAAACCAGCCTGAGCAAGAGCGGGGACCTCCGTCTCTACTATAAATAGAAAGAAATTAATTGGCCAACTAATATATATAGAAAAAATTAGCCGGGCATGGTGGCGCATGCCTGTAGTCCCAGCTACTCGGGAGGCTGAGGCAGCAGGATTGCTTGAGCCCAGGAGTTTGAGGTTGCTGTTGAGCTAGGCTGACATCACGGCACTCACCCTAGCCTGGGCAACAAAGTGAGACTCTGTCTCAAAAAAAAAAAAAAAAAAAAGTCATGTTCTTTTATATAATAGAGTGATGGTATGATTCGAGTTTCATTGTAGTGGAATTCACAATTACATAAAAAAATTTTCTATACTTAAGCAAAATACATGTCATCTATCTTCCTGTTCATCATCCAAGTACTCCATCTTAAGTAAAGGAATATAAAATAATTCTTTAATTCTTAGGAAAAAATAGAAGTAGCAGCTTATTATTCACTTAAATATATAAAAACAAATGCTTTAAACTAAGAAACTATTTCCATTTAATTTAAAAACAAATGTCTTTTTAATTGGTCTCAATAGTGCCATTTTACTTTATAATACACCCTTTATTTTTCTAAGCATCTAGTACACTCATGAAACTATAAAATACGATAGGCATGTTAAGCACAGCTGTTTCAAAAATCAACAGTTGACAAATACAGTGATTTGTTGCCAACTTTGTAATAAAGTGAAGAGGACTAATGCCGAGAGTTTTGTAGTATTGACTTTTTGAGAGATTTAGGAGATAAAACATAACTGGGAGAAGATATCTTTGGTGTGTAGGGTTTTTTGGTTTTGTTTCAAGTGGAAAACAACAGAGCTTTGACTTTGTTGCCTAAAATTTTATGGCTACTAAGAAAATAAATAATTTATGCTTCTAAGTGAAAGGGGAAAAATTCCCGAGATAACTAGAAAGGGCGCAAAGCGGCAGAGCAGCTGACTGAGTTACTGGGAAGCTCTCTCATCTGTAAGCCATGTATGGATTTCTGTGGGGTCCATGGATGTATTTAATTTGTGTGCTAATAGTTGGGTATTGTGGCTTCCATTTGCTATATAAGGTTCTCTGGTAGGGGAATGGATAGTATATTGTTAAAAAGTGAACAAAGGGTACTTCTGAAATACTCAAGAGTTCACATGGGTAGTATATTATACTTCCGTTTTTGTAGTTTCTCTTTGTTGTTTTTCAGTCTTCTCCACCCTCCAGGACAAAGTAATGAAATCTGACTAGAGGACACCAATTTGATTTGTAAACTATGAAAAGGAGTGGTAATTTTTACCATTCCTGGAGGACAAACATGTGTCACCCTTTTTGCATAGTTAATTTAGCATTTAGAAATTTTTTAGAATTTTTTAGAAATTAGCATTTTTCTTTGTGATTAGAGCATCGTTATTCAGCTTTCACTTTTAAGAAATTAGGTATTTTTCTCTCTTTTGTGAGCATATGAGTATTTAAATTATTACAACTAATTGGAATCAAAGTAGATTTGGTCACATGAACATTTGTTATATGGAAGTATTTGAAATTTTTATGATTTAATAACATCTTTTAGGGGGACATTTGATACATCTGTCACACATTGTATGTATGTATTAATGCCCTACCAGATACCATCTTTGATCCCCAAATTTTACTTAGATTTTTGGCTGTGAAATTTTACTATTTAATAGTATCCCTATAAGATGAAAATCAGTCTAAGCGTTTCTCAATCTGTGGGGACTTAATACATGATTTTAAACATATCCTTAGGGCTGCAATATACAGCTGTATAAATTTCATTACAGAACTCCAGGGAGTTTTGTGTAAACTGCAATGCCCGTGCCCCCCCCCCCCCCCCCCCNCCAGTTGTGCAGTGAGGCAGACTACTACACTAACTTCACTTTCTATGGTGCTGATTAATTTAATTGGCATTATTGTTTAAATTGCCTTTTGATTCAACTGAGTAGTATTTAAGAGTCTTAGGCATCTTCCAAGAGAAATCCTGTTAGGCTTTTATGCCATGAATTGTGTGCCTGTCAGGATTAATGTGAACATATAGAAAGGGGTCATATAGAATATTTGGTCAATATTTAAAATGTGAAAAATATCCAATTTGAGATTTAAGTATACCATCAGTTTGGAAATAACTGGTTCTTTTTATTTGTTTTCCATGTGTGATCTCTGATTCTCATATACAGACTGGGTATCCTACAGTTTAATCCTATTCTGACATTAACTCCACAGATTTAAGGGCTCATACCACAAGACGTCCCTCACTTCAGGTGCCAGTCAACAGTCCTGGATCCCTAGCCCACCCACACTTCTGTCTAACTTACTTAAAAATTTGGACCTTCCCATGATTCTCTCCAAGGTTCAATAATTTGCTAGAACGACTTACAGAATGAAGGAAAGCACTTTGCTTGCATTTATCAGTTTATTATAAAGGACACAACTCAGGAACAGCCAGTTGGAAGAGATGCATGGGGCAAGGTATGAGTGGAGGGGCACAGAGCTTCCATGCCATTTCCAAGTGCACCAGTCCCCACCTGAAATGCCTTGATATGTTCACCAACCTGGGAGCTCCATGAATCCCACTGTTTAGGAGTTTTTATGGAGGTTTCATTACATAGGCATGATCAAGTCATTGGCTTTGATGATTGAATTCACCTCACCCCTTATGTTGAGGGGTGGAGCTGAAAGTTCCATCTCCTAATCAAGACTTGGTCTTTCTGGTGACCAGCATCCTCAAGAGTTACCTTATTAACATGAACTCAGGTATGATTGGGGCTCATTGTGAATAATAAAAGATGCTCCTATTGCTCAGGAAATTCTAAGGATTTCAGGAGTTTTGTTCCAGAAACCAGGGACAAAGACCAATACACACACACACACACACTTGAATAATACTCAACAGTTTATAATAATGTTCAAAAAGGGGGGAGGAAATGGGTATATACATACATAATGAGTGTGATGTGCACCACCTGGGGGATGGACACACTTGAAGCTTTGACTCGAGGGGGAGGGGTTTAAGGGAAATATACGTAACCTCAACATTTGTACCCCCATAATATGCTGGAAAAAATAAAAGATAAAATATTTTAAAATCATTTAAAAAAATTAATTCACTGGTGTGGCATCCCCCCCAAAAAATGTTTAAAAAAAACTAGAAAAAATATTCAACAATATAGAATTGATTAAACAATGAAATACTTTGTAACCATTAAAATTGTTATATATATATTAATAGATATAGAAAGGAGATTGTATAAACAGTTTTGAACTTGATTAGCAAGTTCAGCAGTTTCCAAATGCAAGTGTTTGTTGGTAGCAAATCTACCAACAGAAAAAATTCTAGAAAGCTGCCAACAGTACAGGCAGTCTACAATTTATGAAAGAGTTGCATTCCAAAAGTTGGCTGTTTGAAATTCTGTAGGCATTTGCCGAAAGAAACGTTACACACAGTCTGGGCCCAAGTCAGCCTAAATTGTGTTAATAAAACCCATGGAATTTTTGGGAGCATATGTAGTATCTACTCTCCTATTTATGACGGTTTTATGAGTCAGCTACATCTTGAGTTTTAACTAAAGCCACCCAAAACTGATCTCCTCCTTTCAGTAGAGTCGGGAATTGGGAGAATATGTTGAACATAGCATAGCTTCTGATGTTAATTAAACATCTGGCCATTGGCAACTTGTTAACTATAAATCTTGAGAAAAGAAGATATTTCTACATTTGATCTTAATTCCAGAGTGCTAGGATTACAGGAGTGAGCCACCACGCCCGGCCTGGGAAATTTTTTAACTCTAAGATTACCACCAGCTTTATAACATTCACTTTGAATTTGTATCTCTATGACTTCATTGTCACATCCTGCCTTCGCTCACTTTTATTGTCCAGAAAGTAAATTATAATAAAACCTGTATGATAAATATATAGAGAAGATGGAAAAAATGTAATTTGGGATGATTTATGCCCCACTTTCAGTTAATTGATCTTAAATGACTGATCTCTGAAAGAAAAATTTACTACTTAATCGAAACCTTTTAAAAGTCCATTTAAATTGTAAACATTGATTGCTTCTGGAGGTAGGGGGCCAAGGAAAAGACTGGGTAGCTGGAGTAGTATCAAGGGTGGGAGAGAAGTCTTTTTTACTGTGCAGTCCTTCTTTTGGTATCTTTAAAAATTTTAAATATGGCCGGCGCGGTGGCTCACGCCTGTAATCCTAGCTCTCTGGGAGGCCGAGGTGGGCGGATCATTTGAGCTCAGGAGTTCAAGACCAGCCTGAGCAAGAGCGAGACCCCATCTCTACTATAAACGGAAAAAAATTAATTGGCCAACTAATATATATAGAAAAAAAAATTAGCTGGGCATGGTGGCGCATGCCTGTAGTCCCAGTTGCTTGGGAGGCTGAGGCAGCAGGATTGCTAGAGCCCAGGAGTTTGAGGTTGCTGTGAGCTAGGCTGATGCCACGGCACTCACTCTAGCCTGGGCAATAAAGTGAGACTGTCTCAAAAAAAAAAAAAAAAAAAATTTTAAATATGAGGCCAGGCACAGTGGCTCACACCTGTAATCCTAGCACTCTGGGAAGCAGAGGTGGGTGGATAGTTTGAACTCAGGAGTTTGAGACCAGCCTGAGCAAAAGCGAGACCTCGTCTCTACTAAAAATAGAAAGAAATTAGGTGGACAGCTAAAAAATATATAGAAAAAATTAGCCGGGCATGGTGGCACATGCCTGTAGTCCCAGCTACTTGGGAAACTGAGGCAGTAGGATTGCGTGAGCCCAGGAGTTTGAGGTTGCTGTAAGTTAGGCTGACACCACGGCACTTTAGCCCAGGCAACAGAGTGAAACTCTGTCTCAAAAAAAAAAATTTTTTTTTTTAAATATGAAATTGGATCACCTTATTCATGAATTTTAAATTCAGCTGATTAAAAAATTTTTTAAATAATCATTTAAAAAAATCTGTTTACAGCTGGCTCTTCTGTGACTAAATTGGCAGCTTGATTTCATTCAAATGTGGAAAGATGAACCATCATTTATCCGGAGTAAAGATTGGTTCTAAAAGTGATTCTTATATCCATGTTGTTGTTGTTGATTCTTATGTCAGTGTGTATATATTATTGATGTAAACCAGTTCCTGCTTAGGTATACTTTGAAAGAAAAATAAAACATAAAGTCACCTACAACTTCTAAATCTATGATAACCCAAGCCCTGTGCACTGAATTCTGCCTTCCTCTCCGGTCTCATTGAAATAAGAAACAGAATTGGAAGCACAGAGAAAAAGTTAATAAACCTGGGAAATGCCAGAAGCTGGGGATGCATACTAAACGTTTTATCTCTACAAGACAGTGTTGGAGAGATTTCATTGAACTCTCACTGACCAGTTCTCATTCTCAATTTAAAAAAATCACCTGAAGTGCTGGTTAATAAACACCCCAGCACTACTCTCCCGCCCACAGAGCCCTATCAAAACCATAAGTTCAAAGCTACAAGTATTAGGAACAAGGGGTTCTGATGGAAGCAAACCTAGATCTTGACTCAACTTCAGGCCCCTTTGTTGGACCTCTCCTACTCAATTTAGTAGGCTGTTGGTTTTCCTCAGGGTTCCATGGCTTCAGTTACCATCCATTTGGTGACACCTCTCAAATCTCAATCCCCAATCCAGTCACCACCACTCTTTATGCACATTAAAGTTTAACAGCCCGTAAATCACAGAGAGAGCCTTATAAACCTTTTCTTCTTTTACTGTTTCTTTTTCCTCTTCTATGCTATAGATTTGCTAATAATGTTAAATGGCATCATCAAGTGTGGGTTATCCCCACTTCTGTCTTTCAGGGTTTAAAAGCATTTTTTCTTATTTCAAAATATTACGGGGGTACATATGATATTTTTTATATGTGTTGCTTTTATAATGTTTGAGTCAGGGTTATAATTGTGCCCATCACTCAGATAGTGCTCATTGTACCCATTAGGTAGATTTTCACCCATACCTCACCTCCCCTCTCCTCCTGGTTGATTTCAGCTGAGTTTTACTTCCCTGTATGCACATGTGTTCTCTAAAAGCATTTTTACATGTCAGGATAAAACAGTCCTTTTGATCAACCACCTTTTGACTTACATTCCTTACCATTTTAGGTTGAATTCTCTTACCCGCCCCTGATTCCAGCAGATGGACATGACAGCCACACTTTACCAGAAGAATGGAAGTATTTGCCTTTCCTTGCCTTACCAGATGGCGCACACAACTACCAGGAAGGTATGTAGCAAGACAATGAAGCAATTAGGTGCCATTTTGGAAAAAATTTGCTAAGATATCTTAGATTTTAAATACTTTGGCAGTTTAAAGGCCTTCAGCCTATTGTGACTATGTATAAAATATTTAAATGCTTGTTGGGAGATAACCAGTCATGCACTAGAGCAGGGGTCCTCAAACTTTTTAAACAGGGGGCCAGTTCACTGTCCCTCAGACCATTGGAGAGTGTGCGCTGTGGGCCCTGGACACGACGGCAAAACACCCAGACGGCCGGATAAATGTGCTAGGTGGCCCACTTGTGGCCCAAGGGCACCTGCACTAGAGCATTTCCAGAATTGGCCATGGCTGGTGAACATTGGCCACACTTCCGTCAGTAGCTCTGACTTAAGAAGTGAGTAGCCAGAGCAGCTGAGCTGCCACTGGGAGCATTTCATTATGACAGTTTTCTAACATAGAAAAGTTGAATTAAGATTATAGTGAATATTCTACAAATTATTTTCTTTATATTTGTGCATATGTACGTACAGTTTTATCTGTACTATTTGAAACTTGGTTGCAAACATGATACCATGACACTTCAATTCTAAATACTGAGGGGTGCATCTGCTAAGAATAAGATCATCCCCCACCATAACTACTGGTACCATTATCACAGCTAAGAGATTTAACACTAATTCCGTAATACTGTCTAATATCCAATCTATCTTCATATTTCCCTAATTATCCCCCAAATTTCTTGGATCATGGTTCATATGTTGCCATTGGATTTTATGACTCTACTTTCTTTTAAACCAGAACAGTCCCCTATATATAAAGGATTTTCTGGAATCGTAGTCTCAGTTTGACTTGTTAATTCAGCATCTTGGGTTTTTTGGGATGAATATATACCATAAAGGCAATGAGAGGAATTCTAAGAAACTATTGGCTGTGGTGCTGTAAATAAGTATGATGTGGGTTCCTTGTTATGTCATTATTTTTGTATTAATGATCACATTATGATAACTTCACATTTCATTATTAATAAGGGTAATTCACCTTGGTATTTACATTTTTCTACATATCTCTTAGATACTGTGTTTTTTCACTTGCCACCCAGAAATGGAAATGGAGCCACAGTATATGGTATCTCTTGTTATCGACAAATTGAAGCCAAGGTATGACTGTTAGTGATGAATAACAGAAAAAAAAAAAAAAACCTCCAAAATCCTTTCTTGGCTGTTGGCCACTTAGGGAAACATGAAGTTTTTATTTTTCATTCCTGTGTTATGTATTAAACATTCCTGTTTTTATTTTTCATACCTGTGTTATGTATTAAACATTCCTGTTTTATTTTGGTTCCTGTGATGTTGTTTTAGATTTTTATAAATAATCTTTAGCTGTTTATCCAATAATACTAATTTATTCACACAAAAATTTTTATAAGTTGACATTGGTGGCTATGATTGTATTTGTATCATAATATTTTGTGCATTGTTTTCAGATAGTGATACCTAAATTATCCATTTGTCTTCGAAATCCAGTATTTAAATTTCAGGGTGTCTTTGAATTTTCCAATTATGGTGTTTGGTACATAACTTAGAAAAATGAAGTGGTAATGTTTGTGTGTGTGTGTGTTTTTTTTTAAAGCAGCATTTTAGAAGTAGTGGAATGTACTTAACAGTGGCTTCCAACTACTCGCACATTATCTTAATTATAACTAAGATTTTGATTCTTAAACTATCTGCCAACTTAATGACTGACTTACAGTAATACCTCTCATTAACAAATTCAAAGACACCAAGATGGTGTTCCCACCTTTCATAATTTTCTAATGTGTAGCACTGTTTATTTGTAGTGGGGATTGTCTTTATGAGGAAAAAGCCCTTTCCTCTAAAGTTCTCAACCTCGGCTACACAGGAATCACCTGGAGAGCTTTAAAAGTTGGAATGACTGGGTCCCACCCCAGAGATTCTGACTTAATGATCTGAGTTTCAAACATCAGGGCTCCCATGTGATTCTAATATGTAGTCACACCTGAGAACCACTGCCATAAAACAATGGTTTTTAACCAGAATTACTTGGAGACTTTTTTTTTCTTTTTTATTTTTAAGATATGTGTACCTAGCCTTTCCTCCTACTGACTGAATTAGAGTGTCTGGGATTTGAACGTTAGCAATAATAAGTTTTAAAAGCTTCCTTGGGTTAATAATTAACTTAGTGAATCTTTTTAAATTTTTGTTCTAACTTTTTATAATGAAAACTTCATTTCATACAGATAAATTTTGTTTAAAGTACAGTGAATACCTATATAGCCACCACCTTGATTCAACAATTGTTAATGTTCTACTACATTTGCTCTGTATGTGTATTTTTTCCTGGAACCATTTGAAAGTAAACTACAGGTCTAAATTTCAGGATATCCAGATTAGTTAACTACTGTGAAATAACCCTCCAAGCATATAGCCTGGGACGTAGGATACACCTAGTAAATGTTTTTGGAGTGAACAACTGAATCTAAAGCTGAAGGTAGTATATCGAATAATCATATATACCTTAATTATGTATAATTTTTATTAATTATACCTCAATAAAGCTGAGAAAATAAGATAAAACTGGAGATAAAAGAAACCTGAGAATTAGCGTTAGCCTGGTATCTTTGCACATTTGATATTATTAATGTATTATTACCTTATATATTAATGTACTATTACCATATATTTGTATATGATGTGAGGTGAATTGCCCTTTCTTGGAAATCTGTTCCTTTTATTATACTACTTCTTATTCCCTATACGTCATGTAAGCATTAGAGGGGGAAGCGGCTTTCTTCCATCACAACCTTACCTGAGGTTGATCAAATCAAGATTTGTTCTCTACTAGCAGAGAACTGTATAAATCTCATATGTTCATCTTTACAATTGTTGAGGAATGAATTGTGTGCTCAGTGCTGGCCTACAAGACAAGTATGTCAGAATAGACTCTAGGCAGCATAGAACAACTAACTTCACAAAACTGCTGACAACTCTTCTGTCTCTGGAGAACAGACTATTTTTGTCATCTCTCAAACTAGCCCCCTCTCACCAGAAACAGTGGTCTCTTAAGGGGCTGCTCATTTTATTTTTTTTTATTTTTTTTCCCCCTCCCCCCTGGGCCTGCTCATTTTAAAACCAGAATCATCAATGATTGATTTGCAGTGATTCTATTTAATTGCTTCTTTTGGTATTGAAAAACTATGGCTTTTAAAATATTGCTATGAAATACTTCTAATAAATGACTATTTGTTTATAATAGGCATTGAAAGTAAGGCAAGCAGATGTCACCAGAGAAACTGTTCAGAAAAGTGTCTGTGTTCTAAGCAAGCTGGTAAGAGACCAAGTAATTTGTTCATGTTGGTATTAAATATTCATGGCAGATTTTTATTTGAGGATAAGGCATTATTAGAATAAGAGATTTATAAAAACAATAATATATTAAAATTAGTCAGGGGTTTATTATTTATGCTCTGGTATCTTCTCATTCTCTTTGCTTTTCAGTAGTTTTATTCTCTTTTGCACCTGTACCCAAGACTAGGTAAGAGGAAGATCTGATAGGTTATTGGTAAGAAAATTGACACTTGACCAAAATGAAGTAGCTGATATATTTTGATATATTTCATTTATCCTTTTTTGCTTTATTCCCAAGACTTTGGATAAATAATACTTCATAAAATTCAAAATATCATAATTAGATTTTATTGGATATATAAGTTCATTAAATCATTTTCAATGTTCCATGTTTATTAGTAATAGGATAATAACATCTTTACCAGTAACATCAAATGCCTAATTCTACATGTAAAATACAGTCTTGAAAATCCCCTTTGTGGGGAATAATCCAGATTTATATCATATTAATTATCTGTATGCTTACTGTATGTAACCATTTTTGCAGTTAACCTAAACCAAAATTGAGAATATTTCATTAGGCTAGTAACCAAATGTTATATGTAGGTTTTGTTTAATTATTTCTTCTACAATTGTCCAGTTTCCTAAATATACAGGCAATTATTTGTAGTTTTATAAAATAGGATTCATTTTGGCTTCTATTGCTAAGCTAACAAAGAAAACCCTGACTAATAAGAATTTAGTACTGTGTGCTGGGCACAGTGGCTCACACCTGTAATCCTAGCGCTCTGGGAGGATGAGACTATTTCTTCCAAGATAGTAATTTTAAATATAAGGCAAGAATAGTCTCTTGGAAAAGGAATGGTTGTTATTAAAGATCCTAATATCAGAAAATTAGTAGATTGTTAATCTGATTCCTATACACGGTTTCTAGAAGGGTAGCCTGAAAAATATACATCAGAGAATTACTTTTTTATACTGGGCCGGATCTAAAGCATAAAAGTACCAGATATTAAGGAAAATGTGACATGTTGAGAGGCTTTCTAAGGGATCATTCTTCAAAGGACAATTGTAATAATGATAGATTTATTTACTGCCCACCATACCAGGCATTAATTCTGTACCAGACACTTTTTACACATAATTGTCATTTCAATCCTCATAACAACATTGAGACATAGTTACTGTTCTCATTTTATAAATAAAGACATATCTCAGAAAAAAAGTCTAATTCTCATAGACGTGTAACTACTAAGTGGTAAAATTGGGGTAAAAATCCAGTTTTATCTGTCTCTAAAACAGACATAAGGGACAGGGAGAAGTAGCTCACCTAAAAACTTCAGTTGTTCATAGAGCATTGTAGTCTGTATATAAAAACAAAATGATTTTATGCTCAGGTAGTAATAATGATATAATAGCAATATTGGGGGGAAGAACTATTCCACTATTAGTTATTTTAACTAATTAGAGTATGTATACACTATTGATCTCTATATCCTGGAAAGGACATAGACATGAGAAAACATTTAGAAAAGAACATTACAAATAAAAGGATGGAAATGGTAGAAGTGGATCCTAAATAGAGAAATAAGAATTAAGGAACTGTTCAAGTATACAAAAGAATATTATGAGGCCAGGTGCAGTGGTTCATGCCTGTGATCCCAGCACTTTGAGAGGCAGAGATGGGAGGATGGCTTAAGGCCAGGAATTCTAGAGCAACCTGGGCAACATAGTGAGACCCTATCTCTAAAAAATAAAAATAAAAAATTATCTGGGCCTGATGGTGCATGCCTGTAGTCCTAGCTACTGGGGAGGCTGAAGCAGGAAGATCACCTGAGCTCAGGAGTTCAGGGTTGCAATGAGCTGTGATTATGCCACTGCACTCTAGCCTGGACTACAAAGAAAGACTCCATCTCTTTAAAAAAAAATTTTTTTTAATGATAGAAGATGCAGACTAGGTGTTGTAATCTCCACAGAGGACCAAAAAGTGGAAATGAACTTAAATTTAATCATGAATGTTCAACTAGATATAAAAACAGCCCGTTATAAGGAAGATTAAATGTTACCGAAATAGCAGAACAGTACAGAGAATTAAAATATGTTTTAAATCTTAATAATAATAATAGCTAATCTTCTAGTGCTCTCTGTGTGTCAGATATTTTTTACTAAACACTTTTATCTGTTATTTAATCCTTAAAACAAATAAGATGTATTGTCTATTTATTTATTTATTGGATGTGTTGTCTTTTCACATACTCATGTTCAGATCAGCAAGTGGGGGGGGGTGAAGAGTTAAGTGCCCAGAGTTATGCAGTGGAGTGATGGAACCAGGCCCAGGAAGCCTGAGCTGCACACTCTTAACCATTGTACTATGAGTATTTTATGTATTTTTCACCTGCAGCCAAGGAGCTAGAACATATGACTTCACAGCTTTTAGCTATAAATAATATGCCACTAAAGTTGATAGTTACTAACTTTTTTCTCCCTCTTCTCTTCAAATTAAAAAGTTGTGGGGTTTTTTGACTATCCTCAACCTAATGGTAATTTCTCTTTTTTCTTTAAGCCTCTTTATGGCTTACTCCAAGCAAAACTTCAACTCATTACACATGCATATTTTGAAGAGAAGGATTTTTCACAAATTTCCATTCTAAAGGTAACTTTCTACCCCTCTGTAGATGTATTTGGCTAAAGATGGATTCATGAATCAAGTAAATCTTATCAGTAATACTATGAAGAATAATCATCTGTTAGCCCAAGAAAGACATTCTTCTTTGAATGTCTTCTTTGAATTATAACATTGAGGGCCCAGAGATCTGCCCAAATACTAAATTTAACCAAATTATCTTTTTCTTTCTTTCTTTCTTTCTTTCTTTCTTTCTTTCTTTCTTTCTTTCTTTCTTTCTTTCTTTCTTTCTTTCTTTCTTTCTTTCTTTCTTTCTTTTGGAAAGAGTGACTACAAATAACTATAACTAACATTAATATTTCTCTTAATGGATACTAGCCGTTTTGCTATGGCATTGCTTCTGTAAATTTGCTTATCTTATTGATAAGCTGCACAGTATATTTATATATCAGGCTTCTGGTTCATAGCTCCCAATACATAGACCAGAAAAACCACATGGCTATCTTATTAAAGGTGGATAACATGTTTTTCTCAAGGCTGCCATTAATGTACAGAACTTAGAGCTCTCCTGGATGCTGGTAGGAGTAGGACAGTTAAGTACTTAGCAAGGAAGCAGAGGGATTTTATACTAGAAGCCTATACCACCATGTGAATGAAGTAAGCTCTAACATGTAGAAGAAGAAAGGAATACCCTGTATAGTTTTTCACACTTCCTGCTCGCATCTCTTCTGATTATGTCTGGAAGAAAAGGAATGAGTGCTGGAAACTGGCAAGGTTTCAGAGAGACCCTGATTGTTTTTTAATTTAGTGTCTATAAAAAAACTGCTTCATGTCTGTAGTCCCAGCTACTCAGGAGGCTGAGGCAGGAGGATCACTTGAGCCCAGGAGTTGGAGGTTGCTGTGAGCTAGGCTGAAGCCATGCCACTCTAGCCTGGGCAACAGAGTGAGACTCTGTCTCAAAAAAAAAAAAAAAAAAAAACTGCTTCAATTAAGGAACCAAGTTTTTTCTGATCATCATATTTCTGATTCAGTGTCTAAAATAATAGTAAAATGTTCTAAACTCAGTCTGTATTTTATAGGAGCTTTATGAACATATGAATAGTTCCTTGGGAGGAACTTCGTTAGAAGGATCCCAAGTATATCTTGGTAAGTAACGTTTTTACAAGTTAGAAGAGATGCCCATTTCTTTTTGTTTGGCAAACTGAGTTGCATATAAAACTTTGTGATCAGAATACATCTTCATATGGGATCTAAATTCTTCAACATTTGAGGCTGCTGCTTCCTAAAATATCTTTTAAGCCACTATTTATACTGAGAAGGGTTATTATATCATACTATTAGCAATATTTACAACTATTATTATATAGGGAGAATTTCTACTTGGAATAGTAATGGAAGTTTTTTCCACTTGCATTAATGCTGACCAGCTCAGTTCCCTGTCATGGCAAGAGAGAGAACTGCTCATCTCTTTTCTAAGATTTTTCAGGCTGGGGATTTTGTTTAATTTGAAGTGTCTTGACAACCCAGAATATCCATTGGTATCTAAGGTACTCAATGGACAACTCAGTAAATATCCTTTTCATGATAAAAAAAAAAATTTTAATCACATAGTAATTTATACTTGCTCATTTCTTATTTCAGCATGAAGTAATTAATTGTGGAAGTTTATTATTGCAATCCTGTGTGTAATGTAAGCTATTCATAGAGCTCCTATTCTGAGAACATATTTTTCTCTACATTATGTTTTCTTGTACTGTGGCATTTCAGGCAGATGATTGGAAAAGACTGTGTTTTAGAAATAATAACGGAGTGCAGTGACCAAAAACCATGTTTAAATGATTGGCTGCCATATGATAAGCTTTATCATTTCTGAACTTGGATAGTTTATGTTTGTAGAATGGAGGAGGATATTAGACTTGCACTGTCTAAGCAGTAGCCACTTTCCACATGTAGATATCTACATTTAGATTAAAATTAATAAAAAATAAAATTTAAAAGTCAGTTTTACTTAACTGCATTTCAAGAGCTTAGTAGCCAAATCTGGCTACTGTATTGGACAGGGCAGGTTTAAAACATTTCATTCTTGCAGAAAGTTATGTTGGACAGCACTATTTCTAAGTATGTGTACACTTAAACAAATATTATATAAATAGTTGAATATTTCTGTATTCCTACTTTCTTTTACCTCCTTTAAGGAGAAAAGTAAGCATTCTTCAGTAGATTATTTTCACAGATTAGCTTTTTATTAACATTGTAGGTCTGTCTCCTCGAGATCTTGTCCTTCATTTTCGACACAAGGTATGGTACATTATTTAATTTATGATCTACAGTACTACAATGGGAGACACTGTTCTTTTATTATATTCATTTAACTAGCAGATTCATTGTGCTACATCAAATACAGATGTGGCATACTATGTTTTAGTTCTTCTAAAACAGTGCTTGGTCTCATAACTGTACAAAGTTGAAATGTTGGTAATGTTTGTATCATAAAAATTTATTTATTTTTATTATTATTATTTTTGAGACAGTCTCACTCTGTTGCCCAGGCTAGGGTGCCGTGGAGTCAGCCTAGCTCACAGCATCCTCAGACTCCTGGGCTCAAGCAATCCTGCTGCCTCAGCCTCCCAAGTAGCTGAGACTACAGGCATGCGCCACCATGCCCAGCTATTTTTTCTATATATTTTTAGTTGTCCAGCTAATTTCTTTCTATTTTTTTTTTTTTAGTAGAGACAGGGTCTCGCTCTTGGTCAGGATGGTCTCTAACTCCTGAGCTCAAACGATCCACCCGCCTCAGCCTCCCAGAGTGCTAGGATTACAGGCGTGAGCTATCGTACCCAGCCTGTACCAGAGAAATGTATAGAAGAATACAAATACTGGCTGTTACTTCTTTGCAGGATAGGGCATTTTTTCTATTGCCTTTGTAATTTCAGCAATCATGAAATTAGATTAGAAAGAAGCATGTTTTGATCTTGCAGCATATTTTATATATTGCCCTGAGAATGGAACATTTTCTGGTAAAGTATCTATACATACTTATGCCTTCTGATCTTTATTATTAAAGCATATATTGTCTAGGGTATAAACACAATGATTATTCACTTAACATTAATTGAGCACCTGCAATGTGAACACCCTGGATATTCAAAAATAAATTAATAGTCCCTGCCCTTTAAGGAGCTTACAAATATTTCAAGCAAAAATGGCACCACTCCTTCAATAAAAGATAATTTCAGTTAGAGATTTAAGTGATTCTCACATTTTTTAGGGGACATGGGTAATATTTAATTTCTCAGCGTAAGTTCATAATTTTTTAAAGTGCTATGATTATTTAATTGATTAAATCATATATGGTATGTTTGAGGAGGGGGAAAGGCAAATGAATGAGTTCCTTTTTTTTAATCTTTATTTTTCCATGACAGCCTACCATTGAATAGTTTCTCATTTTAATACTATATTTCTTTCCTTCTTTCTACAGGTCTTAATCCTATTTAAACTAATTCTTCTTGAAAAAAAGGTGAGATTCAAAGGGAAAGTACGAAATATCTATCTTTATTGGAATTTTTTACATATAACAATATTAAAACTAATGATAAGGCATTAAGACACTTTAAGCCTATCAAATTGTGGTGAGCACATATTCTTCACTTCTGTAGAAGTATAAATTCACGCAGCCTTTCTGGAGGCATTTTGACAGTGTATTAGCAGTATGGTTTCTACTACAGGTAACAGAAAACCCAATTTTAAACTGACTTAAGTAAAACAGAAATGTACTGGCTCACTTCAGATTCCTGGGCTGGTTGACTCAGTGGTTCAGAGTGTTAGTACGTACCTATGTTTTTTCCATCTCTTTATTCTGTAGTCCGCAGTGCTAGCTTTATCCAGAGCCTGGTTTCCCTTGTAGTGTAGGAAACTGCCAACAGTAATTGAGCTATTTGTTTCCTTAATCATCACTGGTGGTAGAAACAATATCTTCTCCCAAACCATTGAATAAAAATTCTTGTCTGTCAGGCCACACAGGTGCCTACCCCTGAACCAATAATTGTTTCTAAAAACATACTTGCATTGATTGACTTAAACTTGGGTTCCTGACCACTCTCTAATACAAAGGGATGGGATTGCAGTGATTGGTTTAGACTAGGAGTAGGGAACCTGCAGCCTTGGGGCCACATGTGGCCTTCTGGATTTTTGAGTGTGGCCTTTTGACTGAATCCGTTTTACAGAACAAACCCTTTTAGGGCCCCATAGCCAATTTGGCCCACTGCCTATTGTTATAGATAAAGTTTTATTGGAAAACACACTCTTTTATTTACATATTGTTTATGGCTACTTTCACACTATAGTGGTAGAGTTGATTAATTGGGACAGAGACCATATGGCTCAGAAAGCAAAAATATTTATTATCTGACTCTTTGTAGAAAAGGTTTACTAAACTCTGGTTTAGACTAGTCAGGAGCCATCCCTGAATCTGAAACCAGTTTTATATACCATATTACTGTGCTCAGTAGAATATGGATGCAAAAGATATTGGAGGAGTTGACCGTGTACAGTGTCTACTGTGGTTCATTACCTTAGAAGTACCTTTTTTTTTTTTTTTTTTTTTTTGAGACAGAGTCTCACTCTGTTGTCCCGGCTAGAGTGCCATTGCATCAGCCTAGCTCACAGCAACCTCAAACTCCTGGGCTCAAGCGATCCTCCTGCCTCAGCCTCCCAAGAAGCTGGGACTACAGGCATGTGCCACCACCATGCCCGGCTAATTTTTTCTATATATATTTTTAGTTGGCCAGTTAATTTCTATTTTTAGTAGAGATGGGGTCTTGCTCTTGCTCAGGTTGGTTTCCAACTCCTGACCTTGAGCAATCCACCTGCCTCGGCCTCCCAGAGTGCTAGGATTACAGGCGTAAGCCACCATGCCCAGCCAGTACTTATTCTTTTAACATAGTAATTCCCCTCTTAGAGATTTACTTTCAAGAATTAATCTGAGTTGGACATAAAGCTCTATCTAAGAGACTATCACAAATCATTCTTAATAGTGAGTTATATATTTATTGAAAAGGGACCAGAAGAAAAGATATCAACATAGTTTGGTGAGAATATAGGATATATATATTTTTTTCTTTTTTGTGTGTTTGTAGGATATATTCTTTTTCCTTCTTTTTTTTTTTTTCTAGGTTTCTGTTTTTGTTTTTGTTTTTAGGTTGGTCAAGTGGAGCAGTGGGGGTGGAGAAGGAACAAAGTAACTGGTTGTGATCAATTAGTTGCAAGCACCTCCACTGCACTTGGACCAACCTGTAGGATATATTTGTGTTAAAAGGAAATACTTCTCTGTATCATACTTTTCTACAAGAAATATGTATTCCTTCTTCAAACAGAAAAAAAGTAAACTTTTTGAAAAATTAGTTCAGCATATAATAGTGTGATGTTTCAAAAAACTTAAATTTTTAAAATTGTTATAAATTACACATAACCTAAAATTTACTATCTTAACCGTTTTAAGATGTACAGTTCATTCGGATGAAGTGCATTTACATTGTTGTACAATCATCACCACCATCCATCCACAGAACACTGTCAACATGCAAAACTGAAACTATTAAACAATAACTCCATTCTCCATTCCCCCAGCCTCTGGCAGCCTCTACCTTCTTTCTCTGAATTCAACTACTCTGAGTTCCTCAAAGGAGTGAAATCATGTAGTATTTCTTTTTTTGACTAGCTTGTTTCACTTAGCGAAGTGTCCTAAAGGTTCATGCATGTTGTAGCAAGTGTCAGAATTTACTTTTTAAAGATGAGTAATATCACATTAGCTATGCCACATTTTGTTTATCCATTTATAACAAGAGGTGGCATCATTCAGTGTGCTATTGATACTGTTCTTCAGCAAATGTACAGACATTTAATCAAATACCTATAGAAGAAAGGAGTGTATCACATTTTCTTATAGAAAGATTTTATTATTAAGATGGCTTTAAAATTTGTGCCCTGGTCCCAGGCCTTTCTGAATGTGGCAGTGGTTATGTTTATTTTAAATCACAGAAGATGTGATAGCAGCCTGAGCTAGAAAAAAAAAAAGAGAGAGAGGAAAAAAAAATCACAGAAGAGATTATTAATAAAGTCCTATGTGATTGCTCCTAAAATATGAGCTATGATTTAATTGTTAAAAAAAAAAACTCACTTTGCTTTGATGGCATGTGCCTGTGGTTTCAGATATTCAGGAGGCTGAGTTGGGAGGGTCACTTCAGCCCAGGAGTTCGAGTCCAGCTGGGCAACATAGTTAGACACCATTTCTAAAAGAATTTTTTTTTTTTTTTTTTTTGAGACAGAGTCTCACTCTGTTGCCCAGGCTAGAGTGCCGTGGCGTCAGCCTAGCTCACAGCAACCTCAAATTCCTGGGCTCAAGCGATCCTCCTGCCTCAGCCTCCCAAGCAGCTGGGACTACAGACATGTGCCACTATGCCTGACTAATTTTTTCTATTTTTGGTAGAGATGGGGTCTCGCTCTTGCTCAGGCTGGTCTCGAACCCCTGAGCTCAAATGATCTGCCCGCCTCGGCCTCCCCAGAGTGCTAGGATTACAGGTATGAGCCACCATGCCTGGCCTTAAAGAAATATTTTTAAAAAATCAACTCATCTAGGCAAACCTTTGTTTGTTTTAAACTAATTTAATATCAGCCAGTGTCATTTTTTTTTTACAATATGTAATTGAATCCTGTTTCTAATTTAATGTTTTCTCAATTGTTATTCGAAAAAAAATGCCAAACCTATTGAAAAGCTGATGGAGTAATATAATCAACACCTTTATACCCTTCATCTGCATTTACCAGTTGTTAACATTTTGCCATTTTTGTATCATACTGCTTTATGTATGTTCATTTTTCACCCTGAATCATAATACTTTGAAAGTAATTTGTAGATATCATGGTACCACACCCCTAAATACTGCAGGATATATTTCTTAAGAATAACAGTATATTCCTAT
This sequence comes from Mirza zaza, assembly GCA_008750895.1. NCBI lineage: Eukaryota > Metazoa > Chordata > Mammalia > Primates > Cheirogaleidae > Mirza > Mirza zaza. The sequence goes on along the minus strand of VSMD01031196.1, from coordinate 30,599 downwards.
GTAACTGAAGTGCCATTTTCACATTCAAAAAATTTAAGTGAGGCGGGCGTGGTGGCTCATGCCTGTAATCCCAGCACTCTGGGAGGCCAAGGTGGGAGGATCACTTGAGGCTAGGAGTTTGAGACTGGCCTGAGCAAGAGAGAGACCTCCTCTCTACCAAAAATAGAAAATTAGCCAGGTATAGTGGTGTGCACCTGTAGTTCTCCAGCTACTCAGGAGGCTGAAGCAAGAGGATCGCTGGAGTTTGAGATTGCAGTGAGCTATGAGGACACCACTGCATTCTACCTGGGGTGATAGAGTAAGACTCTGTCTCAAAAAAGAAAAAGAGAGGAAAGAAAGAAGAAAAAAAGAAATTTAACACTGATAGAATAAATTATATCTAATATACAGTTTATGTTTAGATTTCCCCCACATGTCATGATAATGTCCTTTATAGCTGATTGTTTTCAGTCTGGGATTCAGTCAAGGATCAAGTACTACACTGCCAGCCCTTTTTAACCTCAAACAGTTCTACCACTTGTCATTCTTTTTTTGTTTGTTTGTTTTTGTATTTCATGACGTTGGTACTTTTAAAACAATCTAGATTAATGTTATAAAATGAGATTTGTCTGATTGTTTTCTTGTGGCTAGTTTCAGATTAACCTTTTTTTTTTTTTTTTTTTTGAGACAGGATCTTGCTCTGTTGCCCAGGTTAGAGTACAGTGGCCTCATCATAGCTCACTACAGCCTCCAACTCCTGGGCTCAAGCAATCCTCCTGCCTCAGCCTCCTGAGTGGCTGAGACTATAGATGTGAACCACCACACGTGGCTAATTTTTGTATTTTTGGTAGAAATAGGGCCTCAATATGTTGCTCAGGCCGGCAGATTAAACTTTTTTAGCAAGAATACTACACTGGTGGGTAGTGTGTCTTTATTAGGACATGACATCAGGAGGCCCATAACTATTTGTAGGAATATGATTGGTAATGCCAAATTTAATCATCTGATTAAGGTGGTGGTTGCCACCTTAATAGGTAATTTGTGGGATGATAAATTAGAGACCTTGTGAATATCTTGTTACCCAGCAACCTTTCATAGTAGTTTTAGCGTCCACTCATAATTTTTATAATACCTGAATCATGGTAGATGCTAAATGGTAATTTTCTATCATTACTTCTACATTTGTTAGCTATTAATCTTCTATAAAGAAGAATTTTTCCCTCTCTTCTCTCTTTTTTTATCATTTGTTTTATCATGGTCTCATAGGTTTTCTAATTTAATTTTGATTGAATCTATTTTAGGTTCTTTTTTATATTTCTCCTGTGAATAAATTGGTGGGTGCATTGATGACTGTGCTTTCCCTTTTTCCAGGTAAGAGGACAGCAGTATCTCCTCTTTCCTTTGTTTAATTTGTACTGGAACTTAAACTTTCAGTAATAAAAATTTTCAAGGATCAGCTCATTAGAGTTAACATTTCCATTTTAAGGTACCAATTCTTAGGCAATAACATATCTTTTTAATGTGACATTTTCCTTTTGGTAATAAGTTTCTCTCTTTTGTCTGTGTTTTCTTTCTATTCTTTTTTTTTTAATTGTATAATCATAGCTTATTACAATTTTTATGAGTTCCATTATATAAAATAATATACAGCTCTTATTTTCTTCCATTTTACTATAAACCAAACTATTCTTTAATATTGTATATTTTAGGCATGATTGAACATGGCCTCAGTGACTGTTCTCAGTACAGGCCCCGAAAGAGTATGTCTGAAGATGGTGGGCTTCAGGAAAATAATCCAGCTGCATATGATTTTGTTTCTGCATCTGTTTCTGACATTTCAAATACCAACTTGGAAACTGTCAAGAAAGTCATGGCAGGAAACCATGGAGGAGATGCTGCCATCAAGACCAAAGAGCCTTTGTTCCAAGTAGATAACAACAGCAAAGGGCAGGAACCCAATGATACCAATCAATATTTGAAACCTCCATCTCGCCCATCTCCGGAGTCTTCAGAAAGTGACTGGGAGACCTTGGATCCTAGTGTCTTAGAAGACCCTAACTTAAAAGAAAGGGAACAGCTAGGGTCAGACCAGACAAACTTATTTCCAAAGGACTCTGTTCCCTCAGAGAGTCTTCCAATTACTGTACAACCTCAAGCTAATACAGGGCAGGTGGTCCTGATACCAGGACTCATTTCAGGTTTGGAAGAGGACCAGTATGGCATGCCCCTGGCCATCTTCACAAAGGTAAGGTATAATGTGCCTTATCAAGTTCCTTAAAGATTATGACAGAATCCTTTTAGAGTGTAACATTCATTGGTGAGTACATTTTCAGGTCAAAAAATTTTCCTGAAAATTGCAAAATACATACCAAATATATAGTTCCGTGACTGAAGTGTAAGGTTGTAGAGAAGTAATTCAGGGGGTTTTGATTTGAAAGCATTTTGAAACTTAGGTAGATATGAGTTCAGCAATCACTATATTGTCTGTTTTTAATTATTCAGGTTTCTCTCCCAAAAGAAGATGAATTGAAGAAGTCCAGTCTTGATTGCACTTATGAATATATACTAAAATACGATAATTCAAAAGCTACAATTTTATTATTTATTTTATTTATTTATTTATTTTTTGAGACAGAGTCTCACTTTGTTGTCCAGGCTAGAGTGCCGTGGCATCAGCCTAGCTCACAGCAACCTCAATCTCCTGGGCTCAGGCATTTCTTCTGCCTCAGCCTCCCGAGTAGCTGGGACTACAGGCATGCGCCACCATGCCCGGCTAATTTTTTCTATATAGTTTTAGTTGGCCAATTGATTTCTTTCTGTTTTTTAGTAGCAAGGGGGTCTCACTGTTGCTCAGGCTGGTTTCAAACTCCTGACCTTTAGCAATCTGCCCGCCTTGGCCTCCCAGAATGCTAGGATTACAGGCATGAGCCACCATACCAGGCCTAAAAGCTACAATTTTAAAAGAAAAAAATGCTTAGGTTTTTTTGGGCTCAAGTGATCCTCCTGCCTCAGCCTCCCAAGTAACTGGGACTACAGGTGCATACCACCATGCCCAGCTAATTTTTTTTTTTTTTTTTTTTTTTTTTTTTTTTGTAGAAATAAGGTCTTGCTGTGTTGCTCAGGCTGGCCTCAAGTGATCCTCCTGGCTTCAGTCTCCCAAAGTGTAGGGATTATAGGCATGAGCCACTGTGACCAGCTAGGATATCTTTTCATAATGTCAGTGATACATTAAGATGGTGCGGTGCCAGCCTGAGCAAGAGTGAGACCCCATCTCTACGGAAGATAGGAAGAAATTAATTGGCCAACTAAAAATATATAGAAAAAATTAGCCAGGCATGATGGCACATGCCTGTTAGTCCCAGCAACTTTGGAGGCTGAGGCAGAAGAATTGCTTGAGCCCAGGAGTTTGAGGTTGCATGAGCTAGGCTGACGCCATGGCACTCTAGCCAGGCAACAGCCCAGGGCAACTCTGTCTCAAAAAAAAAAAAAAAAATAGGTGGTGCGGTAGACTACAGACTATTGGTAACTGATGCCAATACATATTCTGGAAGTTAACCTTATTTGGACATTTTGGTTTTGTTTTTATCCTATTCAGGAAAAATTGTTTTATTACTATTTGTAAATTATTTTTCAAAATGGAGCAGACAAAAAAATTCCATTTCATTCATTATTCTACAAATACAGTTGTTTGTTCCTCAGTATCTGCAGGGAATTGGCTCTAGGAACCCTCCTATATAAAAATCCACAGATACTCAAGTTCCTTATATAAAAATGTTGTAATATTTGCAGATAAGCTACATACATCCTCCTGTATACATTAAATAGATCTCTGGATTGCTTTATAATACCTAACACAATGTAAATGCTATGTAAATGTTATACTGTATTTTTAAAAATTTGTATTATTATTTTTTTCTCTGAATATTTTCAATCTGAGGTTGGTTCAATTCTGGATGCAGAACCCACAGATGTGGAGTGCTGACTATATTTATTGCCTTTCTATGTGCCATTTTCCATACTGAGCTCTAAATTCTTGTCATCTGTAATCTTCAGTCTACCATGAAAAACAGATATGCCTTTCCTGTAACTAGAACAAAGTATTGTGTTTTTCCCTAAATATCATCCAACTGTTATCCATGAAGTAAAACTTTGTATGGAAAAGAAAGATGGGTAGTGCTGGCTTGACCATTGTATTTCTTCTTCTGCTGTACCCTTCGATAAATTCTTTTAAATTCTTTCTGGGTTTATCCAACTTTGCAAAAAAGTACTTAACTAGAGTCATTGTTGGTGAGTAGTTACACAGAGAATGCTGTCTTTGTTCATTTTGTGGCCTGGTGGGAATCCTGAAATTATCTTAACTGGTTTCATGATTAAGGTATACAGTTTCTTTTTTTTTTTTTCTTTTTTTTTAATTTCAGCATATTATGGGGGTACAGATTTTAAGGTTTCAATAAATGCTCTTTCCCCCCCCTCCCCCCACAAGTCTGAGTTTCCAGCATGACCATCCCCCAGATGGTGCACATCTCACTCATGGTATACAGTTTCTTAAAACTAGGATTTAAGAACCTGAGGAGAAAACTCCAATTTCTCAAACTATTGGGTATAGTAAGTAGTCACAAATTTGTGGGCTTTCTGAACTAAGTGTCCTGATTTCATGTACCTTTTGGAGCCCTTACTTTGCTGTTTCACTACCTATCCTCTAATTTCGTTCATTGTGGAGTTATCAAGAGGGAAATTAACTGGGAGTGATGTTGGTGTTTTTTGTTTGTTTGTTTGAAGTGGGCTATCACCATGTTGCCCAGGCTGGAGTGCAGTGGCTATTCAAAGGCATGATCCCACTACCAAGCAGCACAGGAGTTTGGACCTGCTCTGTTTTCAACCTAAGCCATTTTGCCCCTCCTTAAGCAACCTGGTAGTCCCCCACTTTAGGAGGTCACCATATTGATGGCTGAACTTAGTGCAAACATTTGATTGGCATAGTGCACTACAGCCCAGAACTCCTGGGCTCAAGCAATCCTCCTGCCCCAGCTTCTGGAGTAGCTGGGCCTACAGGTGTGCCACTGTGCCCGACAGGATTTTGGTTTTGTTTGTCGAGTTGCTGAATTAAACAAAGCAATGTAAAGAATAAAATGAAAAAAATATTTTGTGTCCTATCAATAAACCATGTTTAGCAGAATATTAGATTTGTGTGCCTCATACAGTACCAGTATTGACTGTATGATGAGCTTACCACCATTCTTATGGTAAATAAAACATTTTTCTTTTTCGTTTTATGTTTTATTGTGTACTAAGTAAAATCTAATTTGTTTAATCACAGTTTTAAATGCAAATGCTGATTCTTTCAGTAACTTTGGAATATGAAGTATTCTTAAAACTGAATCATCTTTAGGCTTTTTTTCTCTCGAAGTTCTTAAAATGTGAGTACAAAATGCATTAGGTCAGCAAAACATCTTGAAAAGTTATTTCAAAAGTAGCCAGAGAGAAGCCTGGGTGCATGGGGAATACTGCTGAAGTATATATAGCAGTTATCATATGAATAAACAGAAACAGGTTTCTGCGTAGTAAAACAATTATTTCTTGAAGAGACACCCTAGTTCTCCAGTCTTCTCTCTGGTACTTGAACTTACCTGAGGTTGTTAATCGTGTCAATCTCATGTCAAGGCTTGATGTGTAAAAGATGTGGATGTTAGGTTCTAAAATATGCTTGCACCTTTCCTGACAGCTGATTCAGGAAGTGTGGAGAAGAAACTGCTGAGGAGGAATGGGTGGAGGTGGAGGCAACTGTGGGGTAGGCTGCCCACAGGGTGATGGGAAGGGAAAACCCAAAGAAGTAGGAAAATTAGAAAATGAATTGTACCTATGTGATGTTTATGCTCTGCAGCTACACCACTTTATAACCAAAGAAACATTGAAGGGAAGAAAGGGGAAAATGGAAAAAAGATAGAGAAGATAGGGTAGCTATTTTCAGATGTGAAAAGACAATCCTGAGGGCTTTTCTTCCATTTTTCCCTGACTACAAGTTTTCCTGCCTCATGACTGAGAGTGTCCTGGAATTGGCTGCACAGTGGAGCAAAACAATTGATGTAGGAGTAACCAGAAAGGACTAGAGCCATTTCCCCCTCTTTTCCAGCTATGAGATAATAGTCATTATTTGGTAAAATTAGTTGAGTTACCATAATTGGAACTCTGATTAGAAGTTACCTCCATACAATTACTATTTGTCAATTGAAAGTAAAAAAATATTTTAAATAAAATTTAGTTTTCAAAAAAACTAAAGGGGGGCGGGGGTTGAAAAAAAAAACAAAAAAACTAAAGGTTACCTCGATCTGTAATTAAGTAAATGTGACTTGTTATTGTCACATTTTTGAGGGATAGGGAAGATGATTTTAGGTAACCACTAAAAATTTTCTCTTTAGGTTCTGCTGAGTTTTTAAACTATTTTGAAAAGCTCAGCAGCCACTTGTTTGTTTTTTTAAATTGCATATATCTGGTACTTTTAAAAAATATACACAGTTGCCTCCACCAAAAGATCACTTCTTAATTTAAAATTCTCTAAAGTTTCAGTTTATCCATAACTTTTTAAATAAAATGATAAATTTATGAAAGAGTTAAAAGTATATGTAGTTGGAAACTACTCATATTAAACTCATTTAAGTATTGCTTTTAAGTATTTTAAGTACTGCTTTTAAGTATTCACTTGCTCACAGATTGTCATTTTCAAATTTAGGGAACCTACAGGTAACCTGATCGCCTACCTAAAAAGTCAGAGATGCATATTTATGAATTTTATTTAAGTGGAACCATATTTTTTTTCTCTCAGCATTGTTCTTAGTTTCATTCATGTTTTGCATGAAGTTGTATATTATTATTACTGGGTATTTTTCCATTATAAGACTATTCTATAGTTCGTCAGTTCTGCTGTAGATAGACATCTACATTTTATTTTTCAGTTTCTGGCTACTATAAATAATGCTGCTATGAAATTCTTATTCAGGAATCTTGCTATACACATGCAAGAGTTTCTCTAGTATTCCATACCTAGAGCAAAGAATACTTGATCATAAGAAATAGATATTTTCATCTGTACTAGATAATTCCAAACTATTTTCTAAAGTGGTTCTAACAGTTTCCATTCCCACAAGCAAAATATGAGAGTTCCTACTACTCCACATTCCTACTAACACCTGATGTTGTCAGACTTAATAATTTTTAGTCAATCCGATGATATCTTATGGCTCTTAGTTTGCATTTTTCAATAATCCCTATTGAGGTTGAACACCGTTTCATATACTTGTTGGTCATTTGGATTCCCTTTGCATAGCATTGGTTCAAAGCTGCTTGTCTCCCTTATGGTCTGTGATTTGTGGAGTGTCTTCATATAGATAACTTTTCTGTTTATCAGGTTTTTTTACTTTATGGCTAATGCTTTGGGATTCTTGTTTACAAACTCCTGCTCCCTACCCTCAAGGTCATAAAAACAATCTCCTATATTATTTTTTAAAAGCTTTATAGTTTTGACTTTCACATTTTGGTTTTTATCTACCTGGACTGATATTTTGTGTTTGGTTGGGGAAAGTCTTCTTGTCTTACTGTTCTTTAAGAGTTTCTTGGCTGGGTACAGTGTCTCCTAGTGTTCTGGGAAGCTGAGGCAGGAGAATTGCTTGAGGTCAGGGGTTAAAGAGCAGACTGAGCAAGAGGGAGACTCCATTTCTACTAAAAATAGAAAAATTAGCTGGTCATGGTGGCATGCACCTGTAGTCCCAGCTACTCAGGAGGCTGAGGCAGAAGGATCCCTTGAGCCCAGGAGTTTGAGGTTTCAGCGAGCTATGATGATGCCACTGCACTCTACTCAAGGTAACAGAGCAAGATTCTTGTCTCAAAAAAAAAGTTTAACTGTTTGTATTTCCACATCAATTTTAGAATTAGCTTATCAAATTCTCACACAGATTGAGATTTTGATAGGAGTTACATTTAAACCGTAGAACAGTTTTGAAGAGAATTGACATCTCTACAATGTGGAGGCTTCCAATTCATGAACATGTTTGTCATCCCTGACTAGAGAAGAGATGAGAAAATGGTACTTGGTCCTGAACATATCCTAGAGCTGCCCCTTCCAAGTTTCACAAGAGAAGGCACACTATGCTTTTGCAGCGCTCAGGCAGATTAGCTCATGATAGTTTTATCAGATTCACCAAGTTGAAGTGTGCTTTTTGTTTTTTGTTTTGTTTTATTTTTAGTAACTAGGCAGTTACATTGTTTTTTTAATGTGGTAAAAAACACATAACATAAAATTAACTATCTTTACCATTTTTAACTGTATAGTTAAGTTGTGATAATACTGCTCATACTTTTATACTACAGGTCTACTTTTTCATCTTACAAAACTGAAGCTGTACCCATTAAACAACTCCCCATTCCCTCTCTTACCCAGTCCCTGGCAACCACCATTGTTCTTTAAGTTTCTATGAATTTGACTACTTCAGATACCTCATATAAGTAGAATCATACAGAATTTGTCTATTTCTGACAGACTTATTTCACTTAGCATAATGTCCTCAATTTCATCTGTGTTGCAGCATTTGACAGGATTTCCGTCCTTTTTAAGGCTGAATAATATTCCATTGTAGGTATATACCACATTTTGTTTATTCATTCATCTGTCAGTGGATATGTTTGTTGCTTCCACCTCTTGGCTATTTGGGTGTGCAAATATCTAATCTGTATATATCTGGGTTTTTTGTGATTTTTTTTTTTTTTTTTACAATTGTATACTATAGTTTCAAATATGGAAGTAAAACTAACCTAGAAAAATGGAAAACCAGGGATTGGCTTGGACATGGAGACTGCTTTGTCTGAAAGGACTCGTGCTCTTGCTGCTACCATACATTAAGGACCTTTCAAAGACTTAAGCTAAATTGATCATTATTAACAGTAATGGCACAATTTTTTTTTCTTTAAAAGACAGAGTCTGAATCTGTCGCCCAGGCTGGAATGCAGGGGCACAGTCATAGCAATCCTAAGCTAGGACTACAGGCACATGCCACCATACCCAGCTAATTTTTTTACTTTTTGTAGAGATGGGGTCTCACTGTGTTACCGATGCTGGTCCTAAACACCTGGCCTGACGCAGTCCTCCCACCTTGGCTTCCCAAATATGAAAGTAAAAGTGCTGGGATTGTAGGCATTAGCCACTGTGCCCAGCCATAAAGGCACAGTTTTAAAGCTATTTTGAACTACTATTTTAAATAATTTTATACATATGTAATGCTTTTATATTGTCCAATATTCAAAAAATTCCAAAGCATCTACAGTAAAAAGTCATCCTTTCTTCCCCCCACACCCCCCATCCAGCTGCCCTCTCCAGTGGCAGCCAACATTACCAATGTCTTATGTTTGCTTCTGGAGGTATTTTATATATAAACAAATTCATAGATATTTTCCCCTCCCTTTTTACACAAATGATAGCAGAAAAATGCTCATTTTTCTGTCCCTTTCTTTACATAACATTCTTCAAAGTTGCACTTCACCTCTTTTAATGGCTAGAGGGTGTTCTCTTGTATAGATAAACATTTAGTCCCCTAATCATGAATAGTTAGGATTCCAGTCTTTTGGTAAAGAATGCTACAATAAATAACTTTTCATAAATATCTAGTCACACATGAGAAGGTATAACTGTAGAATAGATTATAAAAAGTAGAGTGCTGGGTGGGTGAAAGGGTATGTATATTTATAATTTTATAAGGATTTCAAACAATATTCTGGGGGACAGAGTCCTACTCTATTGCCCAGGCTGGAGTACAGTGGTGCAATCATAGCACACTGCAGCCTCAAACTCAAGCTCAAGTTATCCTCCAAGCCTTAGCCTCCCAAATAGCTGTGATCAGGGGCTCATGTCACCACGCCCAGCTAATTCTGTAATTTTTGTAGAGATGAAGTCTATGTTGCCCAGGCTGATCTCAAACTCCTGGTATAAAATGATCCTCCCTCCTCAGCCTCCCAGAGTGCTAGGATTACAAGCGTAAGCCACCACACCCAGCCAAAAATATTTTTTAAAAGCTTTGAACTACTTATTTTTTTAAAACATACTTCTTAGTTTTGTTTCTGTTACAGACTTAGACAAGAATCTCATTGTTGATAATAAACTTTTCTTCTAACAAAATCAAGTATGAAATGTAATGCCATGAACAATTAAATTAAGTTCTCTTATTACTATTTTGCAATATCAATCTTTTGTAATAATTGGCAGAGTGATTTTATCAAGGAGGATTCTCAATGCTAGTCAGGGGAGTGGATGTTCTGTGGGGGCTGCATCAAGTGTGAAAGAGCTTTCCACGTTTTAATGTCTATGTTTGGAAACAGGCACTTGTGGGGGTGTCTATTGCTTTTAAATCCACAGCACACAAAGTCAGGTATGAACCAGTGAACACCGAACCAGCTGTTTTGAATGATTCTGAATGAGTGGCAAGGATCCTTTTATCCTTTAGTGATAAGAGGCCTGAGTTGAGAAGCACTATACTAAGCATCTGTAATGCATAGATATGGATTTATTTTTGATGCTTATATCAATAGGGTTTGATCGAGCAGGGAAAGGCATTATCAAGAATAAGAATAATGGCTGGTCCGAAGGTAGTGAGTTATCTCACTTGATTGTTCACAGTCAGTTACAGATTGAACTCCTTGTTCTACTACTTTCCCCTCCTCACTACTGCACTTGACTAGTCTTTAAAAAAAAGTTTTTTTAAAGAATAAGAATAAGGCCTGGTGTGGTGGCTCACGCCTATAAGTAATCCTAGCACTCTGGGAGGCTGAGGCGAGAGGACCACTCAAGATAAGGAGTTCGAAACCAGCCTGAGCTAGAGCGAGAAAATTTTGATAGCTTTATATGAAAAAATGTTTTTAATGAGCTTAATACTTCATTTCCTAAATGAAAAAAATCTAATTAGTTACCATAGAGACTTTTACATTGAACTGAAAGCAAAGTGATCAAGTAAGGCAACCTTTGTGTTAAACCACCTGGCCAGGATTTGACCATTCATGGAGATGATTAGCTAATCATTAACTGGAGACTCCCCTGGAATATTACCTTACTGAGTCAAAGATGAGCTGACTTAGGGACAGATAGGGCAGGGAAGAATGGGAGTTTTCTTTCCTATTGTTACCTGTCTAGGTTTAAAGAGAGACGTATCCTTTTATTTTTCTAATATTTTCTATTACTCTTGTAATTCTTAGGGATATCTGTGTTTGCCTTACATGGCATTGCAGCAGCATCATCTTCTCTCCGATGTTACCGTCCGGGGATTTGTTGCTGGAGCTACTAACATCCTTTTTCGACAACAGAAACACCTCAGTGATGCCATTGTGGAAGTACGTTTATGTGTGAGTGTGTACTTGGCCCTGCTAGTCCCTTTTTTCATTTCTTAAATGTAATTGTGACGGTATAGTCACAATACTAATCATGATAATGATTTCCTGCTGTATGCCGAACATTGCATAAGTGTAACTGATCTAATTCTTACAAAAGCTCAGTAGGCAGTACTGTTACTGTCCACATTTTATACCTGCAGAGACTGAGAACAGAGAGATTAAGTGACTTGCACAATATCAAACAGCCAGTAAATGAGTAACCAGGATTCCAACCTGGGCGATACAGGCCTACCACAACCTAATGATTTATTATAATGTGTTTATTGTTTAGATCAGGGGTCCTCAAACTTTTTAAACAGGGGGCCAGTTCACCGTCCCTTAGACCGTTGGAGGGCTGTTGGAGAGTGTGGCGCATATTCCGCACATGTGCACTGTGGGCATGGGACAAGTCGGCTGCTAAGCAGGACAGGCAGCGGCAGCAAAAACACCCGGCAGGCTGGATAAATGTCCTCGGCGGGCTGCATGTGGCCCACGGGCTGTAGTTTGAGGACTCCTGGTTTAGATAATTTAAACCCTTCTAGCCTGTTTAATGTGCTCCTCATATCAAGAAGAAGGACTGTAGGAATAATAAATATTTAACATCAGTACATAAAAAATTTAAATCATTTGTTTAATTTTACATTTGATATAATTTTTTTAAAAAAGAAATTTCAGCTGGGCGCGGTGGCTCACGCCTGTAATCCTAGCTCTCTGGGAGGCCGAGGTGGGCGGATCGTTTGAGCTCAGGAGTTCGAGACCAGCCTGAGCAAGAGCGAGACCCCATCTCTACTATAAAACAGAAAGAAATTAATTGGCCAACAAATATATAGAAAAAAAAAATCAGCCGGGCATGGTGGCACATGCCTGTAGTCCCAGTTGCTTGGGAGGCTGAGGCAGCAGGATTGCTTGAGCCTAGGAGTTTGAGGTTGCTGTGAGCTAGGCTGACGCCATGGCACTCACTCTAGCCTGGGCAATAAAGTGAGACTCTGTCTCAAAAAAAAAAAAAAAAAAAATTCAGCCACATGAACGTTTTTGCAGGTTCTGACAGTACCAAAACATACTTCTTGGGAAAATGGTTATAATATAATGAAAAATCCAGAATTCAAAAGTGTATTTATTATAATTCCAATTTTGAAGAATAAAAAATATTTATACCTTCCAGGAAGGATACACAGGGTTGCTTCAACATTATTGGTTACATTCTAGTTCTGAAGTTGGTTAGTGGGTTCGTGAGTGTGTGTTTTATTATTATATTTCAAAACTAACTTGAAAGTTGTATAATTTTTTTATATCAGATGGTACATAATAAAAATATTTTAAAGTATGTACTCAAAACATTTAAAGGAATTATACTTGTAAAGTTCATTTCTGGTAGTAAAATAAAGGTAATTTTTACTGTACATGTATTTCTATATTTTCCAGAATATTTGCAATCTATATGAATTACTTTCATAATTCAAAATTGTGTATTTATGTGTATATTTTTTTAAAAACAGAAAATGAGCATTTTTTAAATAGCAAAAAAACCTATCTCTTTCTTAGATTCACCTTTTGAGAATGGTATTATTCGTATTTTTTATTTCCAGCTCCAACCTCCCAGTAGTTACTCTTTAAAGTGTGGCATGGATATCTGCGTGAATGCCCAGACTCTGACTTGTACCTGGATACCCTCTAGGTAGAAGAAGCTCTGATCCAGATCCATGATCCAGAACTCAGAAAGCTGCTTAACCCAACCACTGCAGACCTAAGGTTCGCAGATTACCTAGTGAAGCACGTGACTGAGAACCGAGATGACGTCTTCCTGGATGGCACAGGCTGGGAGGGAGGTGATGAATGGATCCGGGCCCAGTTTGCAGTCTACATCCATGCCCTGCTGGCTGCCACACTGCAGTTAGGTAAGGAATGACACAAAGCACACGTCCTCCTTTTTTGTTGTAATTTTTCATTTTGTAACATTTATGTGGTTTCGAATTGTACAAGAAATACATACTCATTATAGAAAAATTACGTTACTCCCTTGTACAGGGATAACCACTCTTAACATCTTGAGTACTTTATATCCTTCCAGATCTTTTTCTATGCATATGTTTTTGTATTTTGGTTTTATGGTATTTTGGGTAGTTCTTTTACAAAAATGGATCCCTTTATACATATTTTCTGAAACTTTTTATTTATAATAGAAACATGAACATATCAACATAACATGAATATCACTTTTACATGGTTGCTTTGTGTTTCATTGTGTGGAAGCATGTATCAGTTTTTGGCAACCATTTATAAATACTGCTTACATGTTTTTAAGATACATAAAGGGAGAAAAGAGAGAAAAAATAGAAATCATTGAAAATTACATTATAAGAGATCAAACTTTCAATTTTATATCCCATTCTAAAAAATATTGTTATTCCTATTAAATGGTTAAAATGGGGCAAGTAAACATGCACTCACTACTATATTAAACATGTCTTATCACCCTTAGGAAAAAAATATATAAAAAGTGAAAATGGAGCTCTGCATGAGCTTCCCATCTTGGACATTGGGTGGGTATTCAGTAGAGTTGATGTTATTCTTGAAAGTATGTGAGGTTGTGTTTTTCCTTTTCTTAAATTATCTGTAACCACTATGTTTTTAATTATGGTGAAATACACATAGCATAAAATTTTACCTTAACCATTTTTAAATGTATAGCTCCACAGTGGCATTAAACACATTCACATTGTTTTGTCAGTTGATTTTTTAAATCAACACCACCACCACGTCCTCCTCCCAGGTTAGTTCTTCACATAGTGTATATGGTGTTTTAAACCCAGGCTTCAGTGTTACAGATCTTTTAGAATTTGTGTAGCAAGTTTTCTGGTCCTCACCGGAAGACCCAAAAAAATAAAAAATAAACAAACAAACCCCAGGCTTCAGGGATGTTCTTCATTGGAAAGGAAAGCTAATGAACAAATCCTCATTTATTAATGGTATCCCATTTTTAAATATTCACTGCTACAAAGGTAGCAGCTGAGATGCCAAACTTAAATCCTCCAACCCAGTATCATTCAGTAATCTAGACAGAAAACCCTAATCTCCACTGTCATGTAGTTTCATGAGTGAGTAATTTACCTTTTTAAACTATTTGCCCAGGAGGCTATGAGCACTAAATAAGAATAGTAGCTAACATCTTTGGGGGAACATTTAAATGTGCAGGGACCTGTTCTGAGCACTTTACATCTAATACTTCATTTCATCTTCACAACAATACTGGAGGTAGATACCTTGTCAGTCCCATTTTATAGAAGAGAAACTGAGGCAGGGTGTGGTGGCTCATGCCTATAATTCTAGCACTCTGGGAGACCAAGGCAGGGGGCACTTGAGGTTAGGATTATGAGACCAGTCTGGGCAACACAGTGAGACCCCATCTCTACAAAAAATATAAAAATTAATATCAAGTACCAGTATCTTCAAATGTTACAAGAAAAAGAAAAAAAGTTAAAAAAAAAAAGAGAAGGAAAAAAGTAAATAAAAAAATTAGCTGGGCATGGTAGTGTACACCTATATAGTCCCAGCTACTCAGGAGGCTGAGGCAGATTGATCACTCAAGCCCAGGAGTTTGAGGTTGCAGTGAGCTATTACGATGCCACTGCACTCTAGCTGGGGCAACAGAGTAAGTCTGTCTCAAAAAAAAAATAATAAAGAAACTGAGGCACAAAAAAGTTAAATAGCTGGCTCATCATCTGATAAGAGACTAAGATGGGATTTAATCCCAAAGATTCTGGCGGAGGCCCACACTTTTATTAACAAGGTCAAGAGGAATTTTAGCCCAATTAACTGTTTAAGGAATATGTTCTTAGAAGATCTTCTTTATGTTGCATATAGAACTATGTATCTCCTTCTCTTCTTTTTCCATCAACAAAACGTACTTACATTTCACCCTCAAAGCAAACAATATGCAATTAAAATATGAAGCATTGGTCATTTGCATCAATTCTTGATACCATTTCCGTTCTTCCAAGTGGAGGAAACATTGAAACATTCTGCATAGAAGCTTTTATTGATAAAGCTGAAAACTTCTTAGCATTGACAGTGAAATGCTGAGAAACTCAAGGCTGAGTTACCAAATAGTGAGACAAAATCCAAAGAAGAGAAAATAGTGGCTAATAGAACCAATTTATGTTTTCATAATCTTTTGTACAAACACGACATTTGTGAAAAGATAGAAGTCCTAATTGCCTACTCCATATGTATAAATCATTACATTTATTCACTCTCAAGCTGTAGTTTTTGTTTAATAAATAATGCTATCCTCATTTATGGTAAGGAGAACATGGAAATATTGTGGAGTTTTAAGGAACCTTGGAAAATATCTGGCTCAACCCTCTTATTTTCCAGTTAGGAAAATGAAGTTCTGAGTGATTAAGTGACTTGCCAAAGGCCACATAGCTTCTTAACAGGATTTCTGGAACTAGACCCAAGTTGCCTGACATCTGGTAGGCTATCTCCCCAACAAAATGGGAGGGTGGGGGGATAAAGCCATTCCTTTACCCTTTTTGGTGATTAATCTTCACATCCCTGAATGGCTACAGTCCTACTCAACTTCTTTCAAATATTTACTTGACAGATAATGAAAAGATATTATCGGACTATGGGACAACTTTTGTTGCAGCATGGAAGAATACTCACAACTACAGGGTATGGAACAGCAACAAGCATCCAGCACTTGCAGAAATAAATCCAAAGTAAGCACATCCTCTGAAGATTGATAGTACGTAAAATGATTGGTTTACTATGTGCCTAATACAAAGAATATGTTAGCTTTGATACTGTATCCTCAAGAATCTCCATATAAAAAGGCAAAAGGCTCCCAAATATAGGGAAGCAGCTTAAAAACTGCTTCCATATTCAAGTTCCTTATATAAAAAGCACAAGGCAGTGTGGGGAAGAAATAACTTTTCTCCAGCTCTGATGTGATTCAGAGAGAAATCCCTGGCACATGGTGATGCTCAGTACGTGATAGTTCTTCCCTCCCTCTCCCTGGAGCTGTACTTTAACAGAATAATCAAACAAGATAGACACCTAGAAGGAAATACCACTGATCTAAAACTGGGAAGTTCTTTTAGAACATGAAGTATGAAAAACCAATTAAAGTTAATATTTGGACTTCAAGATAAGTCGTTAGACCTAGTTTTCATGTTGGATTCTAAAATTCAACTAAATGTAATACCTGCTACCATACTAAAAATGTTGGCTGGATGAAGGCTTTATCCCACATGGGCATAACAGACATGCTGTGGAATGGGGCTGTTATGAAACAGTAGCATCTGTGTGTGAATGCAACAGCAGTGTTGAGATCAACTGATAAAATTTGTATATTAAATAGGAACTTATTTTCTATAACAGATGAAAATGATGTGGGTTTTTGTATGATACAAGCATACACTTAAATTTTAAACTTTTACTTCTTGGCAAGAAACAGATAAAAGTCCAACTTTGTACTGATTGCTGTATTATTTTGGGGCTAGGATTAGCTTTACTAATGTGATTTAAGTGGTGCTAGAAAGGATACTTGCCACCCTCCTTCCCCATATACACACAATCCAGATACCTAAGCCTTAGCTACTTGGGAGACATTTACATGAGTGAAGTGGTGCACAAAGGTTTGGGTAACATGTCTGTTAAGCTTTATATCATCTATCAAGAAAAATGAACACATACGGTCAACACCAGTTTTGGTGAATTTAATCATCATACTTGGCTATAGCAGAAACCTGTATTGCCATTTGAATGTAGCAAAAACAGAATTAAAAGGCAAAACCATTTTAATAGTATTAAATGAAAGGGCTAGAGTTCAAATACTCTCCCTCACTAACTACAAAGTCTGTACTCTGAAGTGTGCTGAAGGGAAACAGATGTGAGCTGCTTTGCTGGATGGCACTCACAGGGCAGTGCTCAGAAGGCAGGTCTGCCTTGACTGTTGTCGGTCCAGCCAGCAGGGCCATCCCAGGTGCCTTGTCAGATTCTTATCCGCTGCTGCCTCTGGTACTTATAACTCGAGCCAGCTCTACAGATTTTAGTGCAGGTCCATAACAGCCTTAGCTAAAACGAGTTTTTTTTTTTTTCGGCATATGATGGGGATACAGATTTTTTAAATGATTATAAAATAGTATTTAGAAAAATGTGTGAAGAAATTGAAGTTATTTAGGTTGAAAAGAAGGCTGAGGAAAGACCTGTTAACTGAAATACATACGTAGGGAAATTATGCAGGTATGATAAGGTAAGGGCCAAGGGAAAACTTCCCCTTCACTCTCTAAAGATTTGCAGAAAAATCAACTGACAAAATATAGATTAATATAGGACAAATGGCATACAAATTTATTAATGTGCACATAGGAGAACCACAGAATGATTAACATAACCTCCTAATGGGGTATAGAAGCTTATATACCACCTTAAGGTTACTGAACGAATGGGGACTCTGAGCATGGCCAAAAACAGGTCATGGTGGAAAATCAGAGAAAGGTTATGGTGGGAGAGAAGAGGAGGCTTGGCTATCAAAGGTGGTCTCTTTATGTAGATGAAACCTCGTAGGTAGCAGCCCTCAGAAATAATAGACACTAAATGTTTCTTTCAGAAACATTTAGTGTCTATTATTAGGATCTTTCTTAGATCCAGACAAGGGAGGACCTCAGAGAAAGCCCGGATGTGTCAAATGTAGATTTTTTTCTACAGATGCAAATCCCCTCCAACAAAAGATAGCTTTTCAGCTATTCTTGTATACCCAGTCCCTCTACATACTCACCTTGAAATATATTAGAGATACATTTTGGGGTGAAATATTTTGGTTTCCTTCAATAGCCAGCAGGCTTTGAATATTTTCACCAAGTTCAAAACAAGAATTGATAGACTTTAATTGCTATCAGAAGGTATAATTTAGAAATATTTCAAACTAATTATAATTTTTGAAATCTATGAAACACTTTCTTAAATTCTAAAGATCAGGGAAGGCAGCACTCTAACGTAAAAAGCAGCAGGTATATTTCATCCCTTAAATACAGCCATTCCAGGGACATACATAGGGAATAATTAAGTGATCTGTCAATATTTTCAACCCTGTGATCCAGGAATCCAGAAAAAAGAATTGTTATATATGCTTACTTTAGCCTATGAAGAGCATTTTGTTGTCATTTGAAAACCCGTTAGTAGTATTTTATAAGTAACTATAGATTTCACTAGGGTCACTTGCTTTGTTAAACCTTGACAAAGGACCCCAGAGAAGAATTTGAATATTTATTGATCCCCCCCTTTTATGTGGTCAAGTTGCCTGATTATTTTTTAAATATACTTTTTTCTTTTCATACAACAGAAATAGGGAAGTAAGAATAATATACTTTTTTACAAAAACAAAGGTACTGCCATTTTTAAGAACAGTTTTTGAGCTGCTTTCCTAACAGAACCACCTATTTATGAAATGGCCAGAATCAAGGTATAATCCATGATCATGGCTTAAATCAGTAACTCACCTTAACTGTCCTGGGGAGTTTTTAAAAAATGTTGGTGCTTGGGCCCTACCCCAGACCAAATAAACTTAGAATGTCAGGGTGTCAGTAACAAATCTCTATAGACACACACACACACACACCCCACCCCACCTCTTTTACAACTGAGGAAACCAAAGCTCAAAGGGATTAAGTAATCTCTTTTGGATCTCATAACTCCAAGTGGGGAGCTGTTATCAAAGTTTCCTGATAATAATTCAGAGCATTACCAGCTGTGTCACCACAGAGAGGTTTACTAATATTTTCTTGTGATAAATCTTTCATGCAATTTTGTTGGTGAAATTCTCCTAATTTAAGCTCAAACTTTGTTTTACAGCCATCCATTTCAAGGCCAGTACTCAGTATCAGACATGAAGTTAAGATTCTCACAGTGAGTACTTAGAGAAAATACCGGGAAAATTCTTATGTCTGAATTTATGCCATGTTTCATTGCTAATTGAGAATTGTTTTTCTCTACTTGATAAACTTGTGCTTCAAATAGTAACCAAATATGTGCATAACATTCTCTGGCTCAGCAGTGTGTATGTTTCGAAGTGAAAACACTGCTGTTCCACAGAGAATGGTGTGAACTAATAACAGGATTTGCTATTTCCATTTTGGTGAAGTACTTTTAGCAAACCATGATTGTCAGGGAGATTAAACTGTACCTCTTTATGTCTTCACCACTTTTTAATTTATCTGTATGTTCTTTTTGTATATTCTGAAAATAGGCATGCTTAAAGGGTTAATAAATTAATTTATAACAAATAGTGAATAATTTTGCTTCTTTTCTCAGTAATTCTAATTTGTGATGGTTATAGAGTAGTTATTGTGTATATGTGTCTATGTGTGTACATGTGTGAGATTTTAAAAACTTGTACTTAAGACTTCTTTCTTTTACTTAGTTCTGTTCAGAACAGTGAACGTGGCAAAAAAATTGGAAACGTCATGGTCACAACCAGCCGGAATGTTGTACAAACAGGAAAAGCTGTTGGTAAGACATGCCTTTAGTCAAGAACAGATTGGAATGATAACACATCTATTTTCTAGCCTCAGTATATAATTGATAAAAACATAAAGTTGTAGAGATCTGTGCATCACCTAATAATAAAAGAGATGTTTAAAAATTTTTGTCTTACTCAGTTTAAAAATTCTATGGCACCAGATATTATCAAAAAAGTTCAGCAAATTTCACCACCTCTAAGGTAGAGTAACAACAATTTCTCATGAGGTCACTGTCCTATTACCAGGATTCAAGCTTCATTAGAGTTCTTCTCCCATTCCTTGTGCTGTCCACAGTTCTTTATAAATGGCAGAAATTAATAAGAAAGTAGATATTAGGAGTGGTGCCTTATAAGGTATTACTACACAAAAAAGAAAATGAATGAACCCAGCAGTTGTTTTTTTTTTAAAAAAAGATCAACATTATTTATAAAACCTTTATAGACTGATAAAAAAAAAGATAAAAATTACCAGTATTGAGGTTAAAAGAGGAAAAATCACTGTAGATCTTACCAAAATTAAAAGTACAGATAATAAGGGAATATTGTGAGTAAATTTATGCCAACAAATTTGACAAAATAGATAAAATATACAAATTATTTGGAAGACTCCTATTACCAAAACCGTTTATAATTTTTGTAGAAATGGAGTCTCACTGTATTGCCCAGACTGATCTTGTACTCCTGGGCTCTAGCGATCCCCCCACCTCAGCCTTCCAAAGTGCTTAGATTATAGGCATGAGCCACCATGCTTGGCAAACCAAGGTTTTTAATTTAATCTAAGCCCAGCTGGCTTCACTTTGAAATCTGTTAAATGTTTAAGAAAGAAGATAATACTAATACTAATTTGACAAAAAAACTTTCAGAAAATAGTAAATGAGGTAATACTCCTCAACTTATTTGATGAGGCCAGTATTACCCTAATATCAAAGTCAGACAAATGATAGCATGCTCTATGTACTCTTCTACAACTAGCCTTTTTCACTTAAAATAGTTTGAAGATTATTCCATATCAATTCTAAAGAAATTCTTTGTTCCATCTTTTCTGTATTTTTAACATTTTATTTCGACATAATTGTGAACTTAAACATTGCAATAGCACAAGGAATTCCCAGTTATCTCTGATTCACCAATTATTTACATTTTGCCCCATTTGCTTTTCATACCAAGGTGTTATAAAAATAAAGAGGCTGACTAACCTACAATTAGTTGAGCACATTTTTTTTTTTAACTAGTCAAGTGCAGTTGAGCACAATTTAAAAGCCCCAGAAGCCAGGCACAGTGGATTGAGGCCAGGAGTTTGAGACCTATCTCTACAAAAAAATAGAAAAAATTAGCCGGGCATTTGGCGTATGTGCCTGTAGTCCCAGCTACTCTGAAGGCTGAGGCAGAAGGATCACTGAGCCTAGGAGTTTGAGGTTGCAGTAAGTCATGATTATACCACTTCCCTCCAGCCCAGGCAACAGAGGGAGATCCTGTGTCAAATAAATATATGAATGAATGAATGTGTGTATGTATACATGCCCTGAGAGCTAAGCAATCTCTGTGTAGCAGTCCTTAGAGCCCCAGCATTCTGTATACCTAGAAAGAGACACACTGAGAAAGCTCTACGCTCAAATTTATAAACACAAACGAACACACATCCCTACCACTGGGTTCATATTATTGAAAAGGAATCAATTTATTTCCATATAATATGCATGTGACTTAATTTTGAATTCTTATTTCTAATAAAAAATTATACTTTATTATAGATAATATGAGGCAGATTATTACTTACTTTTTAGTGATGCTGTTGATGATAGTTAAATTCTATGGCCAAGTCTCTTCCACACTGCCTTTTCCAAGAATAGTGGGAGTATATGATTCAACTTAAATTATTTCACTTTTTTGGCCAGGCACGGTGGCTCACGCCTGTAATCCTAACACTCTGGGAAGCCGAGGCGGGCGGATTGCTCAAGGTCAGGAGTTCAAAACCAGCCTGAGCAAGAGTGAGACCCCCACCACCACCCCCCTGTCTCTATTAAAAGTAGAAAGAGGCCGGGCGCGGTGGCTCAAGCCTGTAATCCTGGCTCTCTGGGAGGCCGAGGTGGGCGGATCATTTGAGCTCAGGAGTTCGAGACCAGCCTGAGCAAGAGCGAGACCCCATCTCTACTATAAATAGAAAGAAATTCATTGGCCAACTAATATATATAGAAAAAAAAAATTAGCCGGGCATGGTGGCGCATGCCTGTAGTCCCAGCTACTTGGGAGGCTGAGGCAGCAGGATTGCTTGAGCCCAGGAGTTTGAGGTTGCTGTGAGCTAGGCTGATGCCACGGCACTCACTCTAGCCTGGGCAATAAAGTGAGACTCTGTCTTAAANAAAAAAAAAAAAAAAAAAAGTAGAAAGAAATTAATTGGCCAACTCAAAATAATATAGAAAAAATTAGCTGGACATGGTGGTGCATGCCTGTAGTCCTAGCTACTTGGTAGCCTGAGGCAGTAGGATTGCTCAAGCCCAGGAGTTTGAAGTTGCTGTGAGCTAGGCCGATGCCACAGCACTCTAGCCCGGGCAACAGAGTGAGACTGTGACTCAAAAAATAAATAAATAAATAATTTCACTTTAGCATCAACTTTTGAGATAATGTTCTATAAAACAAAATAGACTTGAGGCAGACAGAGTTCTGTATTGTCAAATTTCCCTAAAACAGCCTAACCACTCCCTTTATAGTTGGTTATTGATTATCAAGTTAATATTTAAAGTACAGAGAGAAAGGCTGGGCGCTGTGGCTCATGCCTATAATCTTAGCACTCTGGGAGGACAAGGCAGGAGGATTGCTTGAGGTCAAGTGTTTAAGACCACCCTGAGCAAGACTGAGACCCTGTCACTACTAAAAATAGAAAAATAAAAATTAGCCAGGTGTGACGGTACACGCCTGTAATCCCAGCTAATGGGAGGCTGAGGCAGGAGTATTGCTTGAGCCCAAGAGTTTGAGATTCCTGTGAGCTAGAGTGACACCACAGCACTCTAGCCCAGGCAACAGAGTAAGACTCTATCTCCATAAAAAATAAAATACAAAGTACAGAGAGAAGTTTGACTTTTTAAACTCTACAGACAACTCTGACACACAGCCAGTGTTGCTAGCACTATGGATATTAAAGAAACATTTTGATGAATACCTTCAGAATGCTTGGGGTAGGCTCCTCCCCCCAAGAAATTATCTGATTTTCTATAAAACATTCCCATGGAAAGGGATTGTTTTGAAACTAGAAATTTCAATGGTACTTTAGTAGCTATTGACATACTGGTGTGTTCTGATGAATTAACATTTATTGATTAGTGTTGGCCTTTCACTGTCCCTTACAAAAGTTAAGACCTTTTCTTTTGTTTCTCCCTTCCTTTCTATCCAGGCCAGTCAGTTGGAGGAGCCTTTTCCAGTGCAAAGACAGCTATGTCTTCGTGGCTTTCCACTTTCACCAATTCCACCCCCCAGAGTCTCACCGAGCCCTCCGATGGGAAGCCTTGAGCAAGGCGTCAGAGGCTGCTGTTGCTTTCTTAGGTTTAAGTGTTCCCTCTCTGTCTGCTGCTCCCAGACTGTTCTTCACTGGCCACAGGTCCACAACAGGGACCATATGTCAAGCTGTTTACATGGACGGTTGCCCTCTGTCTAAATGAATGTCAAGGATGGTCAAAAGATGAAATCACAACCATAGCAGGGATGGCTTTCCAGGTTGGGGTTTAAATTGACTACTTTTATTTCAGTCTGAGCCTGATTAAAACACACAGTAAACCTAGTGAATTTTGATTTCTGATATTGTATATTTGTTTACTTTAGAAAAGTTTTTACTTACATAAAAACTTTTGTTCTGTTTTGCTGTTTGAATATCTAGACAGTCATTGTAATTTATATTTGCTAAAATTAAGTTATATTACTATTTTAATTTTTCTAAAATTGGCCTTAAAATGTGCTTATAAAGCTAATGGGTCAAACAGTCCAGCCTTTGTTATTTTGGTGAGTCATGTGATGATTTTTTGTTTGTTTTCTATCCACAAAACACTTTGATCAGTTCACTTCTTTCCAGAAACATGAAAGTCAGAAGTGGTAGTTCTGAGGACTGGGTGTTTCATGTTTTTAATTTGTTCTTTCCAAATCTCTGAAACCTTGCTTTCAAAGGTATCAAGGAGTGTCATTGTGCTTTCCTCCTCCTCTTAATTGTGCAAATGGTGTGTAAGGAAATAACATACTGATGATTACAGTGGTATTGCAGTTTACCATGAATGTGTCTGTAAGACAATACTTTCAAAGACCTATGTGTTTCTTTGTCAACTCTAGTCATGTTGCAGTCTTTCATAAGCATTTTTTAAATCCAGAGTTTGTGTCTTCTATTTCTTCTTTCAAATAATTTTCCATTGGCTCTTTGCAGACCTACAGTTTTCTATTAGTCTTATTCTTCATAAAGCTTTTCAAGGCACTTGATCATTCTTCTTCCCTGACTGAAAATCCTCTTGTAATCAATCCCTGCCCACTTCTAAATATATTTATAAAAGAAAAGCAAGATAATCCATAAATATTAAATAGAAATCTCATGTTAGCTCATAGCCAGCAAAGCAAGAGGCAAGAAAAGAAAACTGTAGCCTGACATCAGTCATCTGTTTCATAAAAGATGTCTGGTTTCATGTTAGACACATGCATGTGTACGCCATCTGATTTGTACACAGCTAGGCCTCGTGTGTTTGCCATGCTCAGCTTTCATATGCTTTTTAAGGGACCTTGGATGAGTGTTCTCAGGGAGTCCTTATGGGGAACAGACTGCCTTTTCTCTTGGAAAATACTTTGTGAATATAATCTCTATATGATACAAAGAGTATTGAGGAAATAGGGGCCTAAGAAAGACACTGATTATATTTCATTTATTCTTTATCAAATGTTTACTTAAGAACTACATTTTTCTAAGGCATGTGAAATGAACACAGGGATATAATCTAAATATCCCTAAATTTTCCAGTTAGTTTTCTGAAAACATACATTCATTTAACATAACTCAAGAATTCAGTGATGTAGCACTCTGGGAGGCCAAGGCGGGAGGATCACTTGAGGTCAGGAGTTCAAGACCATCCTGAGCAAGAGTGAGACCCCATCTCTACTAAAAATAGAAAAAATTAGCTGGGCAACGAAAAAACAAAAATAAATTTTTGGAAAACATCAGCTGGGTGGGGCGGCACACGCCTGTAGTCCCAGCTACTTGGGAACCTGAGGCAGGACTATTGCTTAAGCCCAGGAGTTTGGGGTTGCTGTAGCTAGACTGACACCATGGCACTCTATCCTGGGGGACAGAGTGAGACTCTCTTTTTTCTTTAATAATTAAACCCAAAAGGTAGCTGTAGTAAGAAGGGTGACATGGCATGAGACTCTGTCTCAAAAACAAAAAAGAATTCAATGATGTTAAGTTGAAGCACTTAATGTGAGAACTCCATGAATTCCACTCTTGTTCGGAAAGTTAATTTCAGGAAATATTATTTGAAAAGAAAACCAAACAAAACCTTAAAAGGTACTTTAAGCGGTCTTGTGCTGAGACTATAAAGAATTCACTCTGACTTATTTCTTAAGGCCACATCATTAGTTGGAGTGTGGTAGTGTACTCGTGTGCAGTTGTTTCCTCTCACCTGCCAGAAGTTCACTGTTAGGAGGCCTGTGAGGGGTCAGCTGGCAAATTACTAGTTTATTCTTCAGTTTGTACAGTGGAGTAAGCTCCTGCTCTCACTAGCAATCCAATCCATACTTTGGAATCCACTGAAATAAAAATAGTTACATGAAATTTAACTGAGCTTTCATATCATTCATTTCCCATTTGAGTATACTGTTTGAACTTTCTACTAATGTTTCTAATTAAGAGTTTGACTCTTCAAGTGGTCACTTAACTGACTTTCAGCATAAAATGACTCTCTCAGAAGATAGAACTTTGGTCATTGAAATAGTCAAAAGACCATACTCATATTTCATTCAGGTTCTGGGAGGTGGAATTTTCAAGGAGCATGGGCCATTGTATTGTTGGCAGGGGCCCCAAGGCAGCCAGCACGGTTGAAGGCAGGAACCCCTGTCCTGTGAGCCTCTATGCTTTAGGCTCCATCTGAATGGCCAGTTTAGAAGCAGTAGCCTCCCTCCAAACACTAGCTATGTGAGCCATAGGAGCCAGCGCCAGGCCATCTTCTGACACATCACTGGTAAAGGTGTGTGTGCTGGCCATGCTTCCCCTGTATTTGCCAAGAGTTTTGTCTAAGAACTGAGTATTTGTATTATAACTAGACCTGAGAGAGCCAGGGTCACCCAGCCTTTTCCAGGTGTGCAAGGCCCACAGACTACATCTATAGCTTGGTGGTGGTTTCATTGCTGTGTAGGTGTCTTGAAGGAGTTTGGAAAATGTCCCTAGTATACTTTAGTGTCTACTGGGCACTATAATAACAACATAGGTAAGAAAGAGATAGTTAAAGCTACTGGTGGTGAGCTAGATGAATGGGAAAAGTTGCTTGTCAAAAGAAGGCTTAGAATGATTTTGCAGATGTGTTTGTCTCACATGACCCTATGAATAGTCTCTTCCTCAAATCCATTAATGATTCACCAGCCCTCAAGCCCTACAACAGTTCTTATCTACTTTTGTGTAAACAGCAGCAGATCAGAGCATATGATATGACTTGTTCAACCTTATGTTGCCTTCCAAGTTCTATACTAAGCATCTGAGGTTTTTTAGAATAATTTCCTTTGGAAAGCCAAGGCGAAAGCAAGTTAGGAAGAGAAAGAAGTGAGAAGTTGTTGCATGGCTGAGGAACAAGGTACTTAAAATCTGAATGGAATTATTTTGAGAGCAGTGTTTCATATGCTACCGATTATAAGAATTCTTTTGGAAAGGAGGCAGAATTTTACTCTGCTAGTTACGAGTTTTAAAGTGAAGCTATAACGTTTTTCATTCTGGCAGGTAAGTTTTGTTATTTTTTGTTTTGCGAAGAAAAGTTTTGTGGAAGTTCCAGCCAGTGGTCGTTTTCCCTGCAGTGCTGGTGATGAGTACTTCAGCTTTGTAAGCAACCAGTGTTCTTCCAGTCCTTAATCACGTGAACTTACCTGCTTCAGCTCTCATGGAAGGTAGCCTGTTTGGATAGTAGCTGTAGACATTGCCTGTTTTATTGGGGAGTTGATTGGGACTCTTGAAATGGCATCAACATTTGCGTGCTCTGATTCTTTGATCAGAGATGGCGTGGCATTCATTGCTTTTCCACCCAGTCCCTTGGTCGCCTTTAAACGTAATTGAAAATGCTGCTCTAATTACTGAAAGCTGATTCCACGTCATTCCACGTCGCATAATGTGCCACAAGGAGTTTTCTCATTCCTAGTCTTTGGACTTCATAACATTGGAATTGTTTTTTCATAATTTCCAACATTCCATAAATATTTGTCAAGGACAAAGAAAAGGAATGTGGATCTTTACTCTTTTCATATAAATAACTTTGTACACATGACTTCCTGCTTTCATTATGAAGAAGAAACTAGCTCCCTTGTATGGTAACTCTAAAATTAAAATTTAGATTGTGCATGTCTAAGGGGTTGAATATATTTTGTAAAACTCTAAACACATTTGTATTTCTGTGCTGTTGTAAAGTTTACCTTTTTACTTTTTAATTAAAGATATAGAAACTATATATTTAAATCATGTAAATGGAACACAATTTAGGGGTTTTTTTCCAATCTTATTTTTCATCAGCTTCTCACACATAGTATGCTGCTCAAATTTTGTGTGTGCAATATAAACATTTGAACATTTCAGTCAGGTACTGAGCCAGAAAAGGTCATTGAAGTTTTCAGAAAGCTTCAGTCCTTAGGAAATATTTGGTTGTTTTCTTGAAATATTAGTATTTTATAGCTAGAAAAATAAGATCAAGACTTAATGTTTTTCAGGCCACTTGGTCATTGGTTCCTAAATTTAGGAAACATTTGATTAATGAGTTGGTGAAGGCATTTAGTGGTTACAAAAGTAGTTTAAATATTTGAGATTAAAGGCTTTTCACAAACCCTCAGAAAATTTAGCTTAGAAAACTTAGAAAGTTTTCTGAAGAAGTTTAGCCATGGCACGTTTTGATCAGAAAGGTAGTTTCTCTTTGCTCTAGTAGTTTTAAAGTTTGTACTAGTTCTTTGTTGTCATTTGTTTAAAAAGAAGTATTAAAATTATAAATCACATCTAATTATACTGAATTGTAAAACTTCTATTGTAATTTTATTTTAAGAAAAATGAGAATAAAATTATCCCATTTGCCCTGAATACAGTTGTCCTTGACCCATCCTTCTAGAAGTGCCCTACCTGTGGTCCATGTGGTATTTGGCCTGTTTCACAGCTGGATGGCAGTGCCAGCTTCATTTATTAAGAAACCTGGCCGGGCGCGGTAGCTCACACCTGTAATCCTAGCTCTCTGGGAGGCCGAGGTGGGCGGATCATTTGAGCTCAGGAGTTTGAGACCAGCCTGAGCAAGAGCGAGACCCCATCTCTACTATAAATAGAAAGAAATTAATTGGCCAACTGATATATATATATATAGAAAAAATTAGCCGGGCATGGTGGCGCATGCCTGTAGTCTCAGCTACTCGGGAGGCTGAGGCAGCAGGATCGCTTGAGCCCAGGAGTTTGAGGTTGCTGTGAGCTAGGCTGACGCCATGGCACTCACTCTAGCCTGGGCAATAAAGTGAGACTCTGTCTCAAAAAAAAAAAAAAAAGAAACCTCACAGAATGAACTAAAGGACTCATTGCTCATTTACTCTCTCATTTTGACATGGCTTACGGAGATGCCTCGGCTTTCAAGGTGCTGAACTCTGCAGGAGGAACCAGTCAGTTTCTGCGGAACACTGAGTGCGTGGTGCTGCACAAAGTTCAAACAAGCAGAGGCTGATCACACAATAATGTCGCATCACATCACTGACAGAAGCCCCCAGAGGGATAGGACATTGTTCCAAACAACCCATTTTTCCACATGGACTGGTAAGCTTCCAAACAGCCCTTGACATTTCCTATAAGGACTCCCAGCACATTTTCATACATATTTCCATGTACTATGGTTCCCTTACAACTGTTCTACAAAACAAGCTTTGTGGTGTGTTTAATGGAAGAAGCAAACTTCCTTGCCCCCTGGGAACGTGGGACTCCTTGAGTGATGGTGCAGGGTTCTTTGATGTGGACTGTGGGAGCCCTAGAGCTGATGAGATAACTTGAGCACAGTAGAGATTCTTCCAGCCAGGAGGGAAGAGAAGTCATCTCCTTTCCTCTCCTGATGACCTGCTCAGATGTCTTCAGGCTCTGCCGTAGGGATGTGGTGGGTCCCCGTCACCTCCCAGGTAAGAGCTGCCTGCCTTCAGTCTGATAGGACAGGTGTTGAAGTTATTAAAGCTGGTAACTTCTGAAAGGAACAAGTTTAAGGAGCTAATTCTTTCCGAGGAACAACCCTTCGTGAAGGGCTTCTCTATGCAGGGTTAGGGAAACACAGTGCATCAGGACTGACCTGCCCAACTTCACCATCAACAAATCCTCACCTGGCACACATAGATACACTTTGTATAATCATGGAGCCAGGAGCCAGGGAATAACCTGGGGCAGCCGATCAGAGTAATTGTGTTCTTTGTTCCCAATCCCATGAAGAGTGGCCTTTGGAACTACTGACATCCTACCATAAAAATAAGGATTTGGATATTTTTAAATGTATGTGTCTTATCCTTCATTGCACTGGGCTGCACTCCTAGAGCACATAGATGTAGATTGGGATGGTGGAAAAATGACAGAAGCCACCTGATGGAATGCTGATCATTGCTGAGGCCCAGTGATAGGTACACAGGGATGATTAAACTGTGTGAGTTGGAGAATTTCCATAATAAAGAGTTAAAAACTACTTCCTAGCCATGAAGACAACTTCGTTGCTAATGTAAAGGCATGAGTTACTGTGCAGTGGGCCTTGAGTACCTGACTCGGGAATCTGGACTTAATTTTGTAGTTGTTGCTCCTCCATAAAAGCCCTGGCTCCACGAGCTCCCTCACTCGTGGAGGCTGTCACCTTCCCACCACTCTACCTGTGGGAGGAGCATTGTTGAGCGAGTCCATATTACACAGTAATCAAAGATGTAGACCTAGCCTCTCTTCCTTATGAACATCTCCATGAGCTGCTATGAGTCCTTCTGAATTCATTATTGATTCAGCACTATGTAAAGAGGAGCTTCCCAGTCTTGAAAGATTTGTAATCAGTAGAATCAGTAGAAAAGTAGAACTTTTGAAAGAAAGGGGATGGACAACTTAAGTTGTTTATCTTAAGCTGAGCAACTTAAGTGTGAAACATATGTACAGAAGAGAGCATAAAACATGAACAGTGTAATAAATATAAAGTAAAAAATAGTCATGCAGTCATGACCCGGGTAAGAAATGGGATAATAGGATATTGCCAGCACCTAAAAAGTCCCACCCCCTGTGTCTCCCCCAGATCAGAACTCTCTTCCTCCCCTAGAAGTACTTGGTATTCTGACTTTTGTAATAATGATTTCTTTATATGATTCCCCCTTGGATGTATCCCAAACATACATATTTTGCCAGTTTTTGAACTTGTGTAAATGGAATGACTATTTGTATTATGTCTTTTTCTGCTTAATTTTGGTTTTTAGATCATTCTCTTTCTTCACTTTCTAAAACTATGCCATTACT
>VSMD01031195.1:0-59170 GCA_008750895.1 Mirza zaza | reverse complement strand
TCCCCCCCGCCACGGCTCCCTCCTGCTCGCCCTCCGCCGCCATGGCTCCCTCCTGCTCGCCCTCCGCCGCCATGGCTCCCTCCTGCTCGCCCTCCGCCGCCATGGCTCCCTCGTGCTCGCCCTCCCCCGCCATGGCTCCCTCCTGCTCGCCCTCCGCCGCCATGGCTCCCTCCTGCTCGCCCGCCGGGCTGCCCAAACCCGCCAACTGCTCCTCCAACATCGCACTACCGCTGTTTCTGCCGTGTGCCCGCGCCCGCTCGCCAAGCACCTGGGTGCGGGGCTGCCAAGGCTCCTGTGCCTCCGCGTGGCCTGCCCGCCTCGCCTCCCGCTCCAGGGGCGCCCGCGCCCCTCCCGCCGGCAAAGGTGAACCAGGAAAAAGCAGCCACGGCCGCTCCCTCCCCGTCACTTTAATGGCGCCGCCCTCTGCAGTGTGGACATGTTGGCAATGTTGATTCTACTAATCAATGATATGTTTTTCCATTTGTGTTATCTGCAGTTTCTTTCCTCAGTGTTTTGTAGTTCTCCTTGTAGAGATCTTTCACCTCCTTGGTTAAGGATATTTCCAAGTATTTTATTTTCATTATAGCAATTGTGAATGCTATTGAGTTTTTCATTTGGCTCTCACCTTAATTGTTATTGGTGTGTAGGAATGCTACTGATTTGTGTACATTGATTTTTTTTAATCTGAGATTTTGTTGAATTTGTCTATCAATTCCAGGGGTCTTTTGGTGGAGTCTTTGGGGTTTTCTAGATATAAGAGAATCTTGTCAGCAAAAAGTGATAGTTTGACCTCCTCTTTCCCAATTTGGATACCCTTTATTTCTTTCTCTTGCCTGATTGTTCTGGCAAGGACTTCCAGAACTATGTTGAACAGAAGTGGAGATATTGGGCACCCTTGTCTTGCTCCAGTTCTTAGTGGGAAGGCTTTCAACTTTTCACCATTCAGTATGATGTTGGCTGTGGGTATGTCATATATGGCTTTTACAATATTGAAGTATAGTCCTTCTATGCCTAATTTGTTGAGGGTTTTTTTTTTATCACAAAGGGGTGCTGGATGTGTTGAATTCTTTTTCTGCATCTATAGAGATTGTCATATGGTGTTTGTTTTTGTTTATGTGGTGAATCACATTTATTGATTTGCATGTGTTGAACCATCCTTGCATTCCTGGTATGAAGTCCAATTGGTCATGGTGGATTATTTTTTTGATGTATTGTAGAATTTGGTTTGCTAGTATTTTATTGTGGATTTTTGCATCTGTATTCACGAGGGATATTGGTCTTTAGTTTTCTTTTTTTGTTGTATCCTTTCCTGGCTTTGGTATCAAGATGATATTGGCTTCATAGAATGAGTTTGGGAGGATTTCCTCCTTCTCAATGTTATGGAATAGTTTCTGCTGTATGGGTGCCAGCTCTTCTTTGTAGGTCCGGTAAAATCGGCTGTGAATCCATCTGGTTGGGGGCTTTTTTTGTAGGAAGATTTTTTTTTCTTGAGACAGAGTCTCACTTTGTTGCCCAGGCTAGAGTGAGTGCCGTGGCGTCAGCCTAGCTCACAGCAACCTCAAACTCCTGGGCTCAAGCGATCCTACTGCCTCAGCCTCCCAAGTAGCTGGGACTACAGGCATGTGCCACCATGCCCGGCTAATTTTTGTCTATAATATTAGTTTGCCAATTAATTTCTTTCTATTTATAGTAGAGACGGGTCTCGCTCTTGCTCAGGCTGGTTTTGAACTCTTGACCTCGAACAATCCACCCACCTCGGCCTCCCAGAGTACTAGGATTCCAGGTATGAGCCACTGCGCCCGGCCGGAAGATTTTCTATTACTGCTTCAATATTATTGCTTTTTATTGGTTTGTTCATGAGTTCTATTTTTTCCTGATTGAGTCCTGGGAGGTTTTTTGTTTCCAGGAATTTGTTCATTTCCTCTACATTTTCAAGTTTTGTGTGTAGATATTTTCATGGTATTCACAGATGATATTTTATATTTCTGTGGTATCAGTTGTAATATTTCCCTTTTCATTTCCAGTTGAGCTTACTTGGGTCCTTTCTCTTCTATTCCTGGTTAATCTAGCAATCTATTAATTTTATTTATCTTTTCAAGGAGCCAACTTCATTTTATTGATCCTTTGTGTTGTTTTTTTTTTTTTTTTCTATTTCATTTAATTCTGCTCTAGTGTTAGTTATTTCTTTTCTTCTGCTGGTTTTGGATTTAGTTTGTTCTTCCTTTTCTAGTTCCTTGAGTCATGTCATTAGATTGTTGATTTGTGTTTATTCTGTCTTTTTGATTTAGGGATATAAGTCTATGAATTTTCCCTTTAAGATTGTTTTTGCTAAATCCCATAGATTTTGATAGCTTGGGTTCTGTTTGTTCTTCAGCTTAGGAAATCTTTGATTTCCATCTTAATTTTGTTATTGGCCCAATAATCATTTAGCAGCAGGTTATTTAATTTCCTTGACTTTGTGTAGAATTGTGTGTTTCAGTTGGAATTGACTTCTAGTTTTATTTCACTGTGGTCTGAAAAGATACATGATATGATTTCTATTTTTTTTTTTTTTTTTGAATTTGGTGAGACATATTTTATAGACTAAGGTGTAATCTGTCTTGGAGAATGTTCCATGTGCTGACAAGAACAATGTATATCAGTAGTTTTTTGGGTAAAATATTCTGTAAATGTCTGTTAGGCCCATTTATTCTAGAGTCCCATTTAAGTCCAGTGTTTATTTATTTTCTGCTTGGGTGATCTGTCCAGTTGTGTACTGAGGTGTGAAGTCCCTAGCAATTACAAGCTGCTGTTTATCTCTTTGCTTAGATCTAGTAGCGTTTGCTTTATGAATCTGAGTGCTTTTGTGTTAGGTGCATAAATATTTAGGATTGTTATGTTTTCTTGTTGAATTTCTTTCTTTACCATTATATACTGACTGTCTTTCTCTTTCTATACTATTGTTGATTTAAAGTTAATTTTATCTGATATGAGAATGGCTGGCTACACCTGCTTTCTCTTGGTTTCTATTTGCATGGAGTAGTTTTTTCCATCCCTTCACTTTGAGTCTATATGAGTACTTGTTTGTTAGATATGTTTCCTGGAGACAGCACACAGTGGGTTGTATTTTTTTAGCCATTCAAGCAGCCTGTGTCTCTTGTGTGAGGCATTCAGACCATTTCTGTTGATTTTTAGAATTGATATGTGGGATACTGTTCTGTTCATCCTGTTGGGTAGTACCTTATTTCTTTGTTTTACCTCTTGTGCTATTGTTTTAAAGCTCTGAGCTTTTGATTTTGTGTGGTTTCACACTGATAAGTGTCTGTTGTGCTGATTCCACATATAATGTGGTTCTGAGTATTTCCTGCAGAGAAGGTCTGGTCTTGACAAATTCTCTCAGTGTTTTCTTATCTGGAAAAGTCTTTATTTCTCCTTCAGTTATGAAACTTAGTTTTTCATGATACAAAATTCTAGGCTGGTGGTTGTGTTTAAGAAGACAGAAAATGAGGCCTCAATCCCTTCTGTCTTGTAATGTCTCAGTTGAGAAGTCTGCAGTTAGCTTGATCAGTTATTCTTTGTAAGTTACTTGATATTTTCACCTCATGGCTGGCAGGAGTTCCTTCTTCCTGTTGACTTTGGCCAGTCTGATGAGTATGTGTCTTGGTGATTGCTTCTTTGCAATGAATTTCCCAGGTGTTCTTGAGCTTCTTGTACCTGGATGTCTAAATATCTGCAAGACCAGGGAAGTTTTCCTCAATTATTCCCTCAAATAGGTTTTCTAGCCCATGTGTGTTTCCTTCTTCATGTTCAGGGATGTGTATGATCCTTATATTTAGCTGTTTTACATTATCCCATGTTTCGTTGTTTTTTCATCTTAATTCTCTTGTTCTTTATTTTTGACTGACTGAGTCAATTTGATAGTATTATCTTTAAGCTCTTGGGTTCTTTCTTCTGCCTGGTCTAGTGTATTCTTAAAGTTTTCCACTGTGTTTTGTATTTCCTTAAGAGAATTTTTCATTTCCAGAAATTCTGTTTGGTTTTTTACAAATATGTCAATCTCTTTAGTGAATTTTTTCATTCATTTCCTGAATTGTTTTTTGGTTTTTTTGAGTTGATTTTCTATTTTCTCTTGAATTTCATTGAGCTTCCTTATAATCCATATTTGAAATTCTTTATCTGTCATGTAAATATTTTCATTTTGGTTGATATCCATTGCTAGAGAGATGGTGTTCCCTTTTAGGGGTGTCTTTTCATTCTGATTTTTCATACTTCTGGAATTCTTTTTCTGATTCATTCTCATCTGTAGCAGCCATTGCTTCTTATTTTTGGATTTTCTTTTGTTTAGATGGTGCCTTCCCCCACCCTCACTTTTAATGGTGCATCTGCAGCATATGTTAGTTAAGGATGTTTGGTTTTGCTTGTGGTGCTTTCATGGTGGTCCAGGTTCTGGGTGAATATAGTTACAGATATCCTTAGTGTGATGGTTTTCTCAGTTGGTTGTTGTTTATAGGCTGTCGCAGTGCTGAGCTATGTATGTGGGAAAATTCCCTGTCTTTGATGAGGGAGGATGGAGGTCTTTGAAATCCTTTCTCCATCCCCAGCCCTGTGGTCTTCTTAACAGCGTGAATTGTATTCGCATACCCAGTTTAATCTTTGGAACAGTAGGTGGTGCTTTTTGGTAAGAATAACCACACTCTGTTTGATTAAGTCAGTAAATGATGTAAGGGGCTGTGTGAATTTACCTTCCTATCAGTAGGTGGCACTTGTCAGAATGAACAGTCTGCCATGTTGTTGTTGAGACCTGTAACTGGCTCTGGTTCCTTAAGGGAAGTGTTCAAATGCTCCAGGTGGTGGGTGGGCCCTGGAACTTCTAGGTGAGTCCATATTCTCTGCCATAGCAGAGGTGTGTGGGGGATTGAGGCTGGGATGGGTTGGGTCAGATGAACTTGCTCTCAGGCTCCACAAAAGTTGGTAAGGTAGCTGTGTTGGCAGGGGTCAAAGATCTGCTCCCAGGCCATGGAGGTGGGGGTGGCTGAAGTGGCCTCACCAAGCCAAAGTCTGCTTTTGGGGGAGGGGCCATCTGAGATTCACAATCTGGCTGTCAGGAGCAGGTTTTGCTCTTATGCCCCCTCCCCTGTTCTGTAGTCTCCCTCAGGTGTCTGCCAGCAGGCAGGAGCTCAAACTAGCTGAGCTCCCCCACAAGGGTACTGTGACTGGGACCCACACTGCAGTCTCTTTTCAGTTCTGCCCATACGGGCTCTCTTGCCTCCTTAGGTTAGTGCACAAATCTCCCTTCCATGTCCCCGAGCAACATGATAAAGTCCCGGCGGTACAGTATCTGGCCTGCAGGTCTGTCCCTGGGTTTCCAAAGTTCAATACCTTACCATGCCAGGGAGAAGCGTGTTGGTCCTGACTTGAGTGCGGGGTGTTCAATGAGGTTTGATGTCCTTCTGCTTTGGGGTATGCCCTCCTTGATGGAGCAGCCAGGCAAGCAGCATCAGACAGGGGCAGTTAGCAGGCAGCTCACAGTATGAGCACCCCTTAGTCCTCTGCAGTTCTTTAAGAGGAAAGGTTTGAGCCCCACTTTCTGTGAAAGTCTTGGTGTGGCAGATGGACCAGTAGAGGGCAAGAGCACTTCCGTGAGCCCTGGCTCAGTCATCCCTCTTAGCAGCCATGGGTGGGGGATGTGAAGAGGAGGAAAAGAGTCTAAATGGAGGAAAACTAGCACTCTGATTGTCTCTGCCCCCCTTTCCAGAAGGAAGTCCACCTGGAATGTCCAGGCCCTGTGGTCATGTAAATCCCTCAGAACCCATCAGACCCCTGTCGCTCCCACAGTCTGGGCCAGAGTTGGGAAATGTTTGTGTGGGAATGAGTGTAATGAAAACTGAGGGGCTGAAGCCCCTTGGGGAGGAGAAGGGCACACAGTGGGAGGATAAGCAATGTGGCATCTGCTCTCTTGGCTCGGGTCTGCAGGAAGCAACCCCAAGGGAGATGACAGCTTGGCATTTTGTCCTCAATAAGCTCCCAGTTCACTGGTGGCAGCAGCTTTTGGGCTTGTGAGGGTAGAAAGCTCTCCACCAGCTCGGGAGCCCACTGACTGCCAGAGATATGGGGGAGGAAGAAACAACCTGCTTCACTTACCTTTCTCACTGGACTCCAAGCTTCTTGGGGGTAAATGTCTGCTAATATCTTGCTCCTTGTTCTGTTCTGCAACTCCTTCCTGTGGAATCTCTGGTAGGTTCTGACACTTTTCCTCTCATAATTATACCCTTTTTTTTTGTTTTCTCTTTTTCACCTAAAACTTTTCCTTCTTTCTGAGATGATCTAGTGGCGGGTGTTTGTGGCCTGCCATCTCATCTCCAGAATCCCTGACTTTCTCATCATTCATGTGTCCATTTAAGTTGAACTTTAAATTTCCTTCAAGGACTTTTCTTTTTTATTTCAAAATATTAATGGGGTGCAAATGTTTTTGTTACATGGATACACTGTATAATGTTTAAGTCAGGACTTTCAGTGTGCCCGTCACCAAGACAGTGTTCATTGCATCATTAGGTAAGTTTTCATCCCTCACCCTCCTCCCCATCCCTTTCTTGGTTTCCAATGTCCTTTACATCTATTTCTTCTGGCATATACCCATTGTTTAGCTACCACTTATTAGCGAGAACATGTGATGTTTGTTTTTCCATTCCTGAGATACTTCACTTAGGATAATGGTCTCTAGTTTCATCCAAGTTGCTGTGAAAGACATTATTTCATTCCTTTATGTGGGTGAATAATACTTCATGGTTTGTGTGTGTGTGTGTGTGTGTGTGTGTGTGACTACATTAATATAAGTCACATTTTCTTTATCCACTTAAGAATTTATGGGCTCATTCCGTATCTTTTTAATCATGAATTATGCTGTGATAAACTTTTGAGTGCAGTTGTCCCTTTGATAAAAGCATTTCCTTTCCTTTGGTACATATCCAGTGATAGGATTGCTGGATCAAATGATAAGTCTACTTTTACCTTTTTGAGAAATCTTCATACTGTTTTCCATAGGGACTGTAGTAGTTTGCAGTCTCACCAACTTTATAAGTGTTCATTTCTCTGTGCACCCATGCCAGCATCTGTTGTTTTTTGATTTTTTTTTTAAATTTTGGTTGTCATTTCTAACATGTTTTTAGACCTTTAATTATGGTCATTTTGACAGGGGTAAGTTGATATCTAACTGTGATTTTAATTTCCATTTCCATGATGATTAGTGATGTTGGACATTTTTTCATATGTCTGTTGGCCATTTGTCTATCTTTTTGAATTCTGTTCATGTCTTTTGCACACTGTTTGATGAAGTTGCTTGTTTTTTTTCCTGCTGATTTGTTTGACTTCCTTGTAGGTTTTGGATATTAGTCCTGTGTCACATTGTTAGGTCTGGTGGAGGGTAAACAGGTGGCAAGGAAGTGGCTAAGGGTGGAGAGTGGTAACCATATTGCAATTAAGAACCAAATTGCAGGTAGGAACTGTTCCCTGGTGGGCACACACATAGTAAAAAGTTCCTAGTACCCTTTAACTGATCTATAGTTTATTACCATCTAAGTAGCATAACATGGGTGGAGGTTCATGAAAAATTCTGGGGAAGAGAAATGTGTAGTAAGGAAACTGTCATATAACCTACCGTGTTATGTAACCTGTTATATAACACCAATTTGTCAATCACCCCAAAAGATGAGAAACAACAACCGATCCTACCAGAAGAAAGACAAGACAAACTAGTATGCTAACGTCCTTTGCTGTGCAGAAGATTTTAAATTTAATTAAGTTCTATTTATTTTTTGTTGTTGCT
This sequence comes from Mirza zaza, assembly GCA_008750895.1. Taxonomy (NCBI): domain Eukaryota; kingdom Metazoa; phylum Chordata; class Mammalia; order Primates; family Cheirogaleidae; genus Mirza; species Mirza zaza. The sequence goes on along the minus strand of VSMD01031195.1, from coordinate 51,369 downwards.
GTATTTGCCCTTGGGGTCCTGGTTATAAATTCTTTGCTTACAGCTATGTCTAGAAGAGGTTTTTCCTACCTTTTTTTCTAGAATTTTTTTAATGGTTTCAGGCCTTACATTTAAGACTTTAATCCATCTTGAATTAATATTTGTATATGGTAAGAGATAGAGGTCCTGTTTCATTCTTCTGTATGTGGCTACCCAATTTTCCCAGTATCTTTTAATGAATAGAGTAGCCTTTCCCCAATGTATGTTTTTATCTGCTTTCTCAAAGATCAGGTGGTGATAGTTATATGGCTTTATTTCTTGGTTCACTATTCTGTTACGTTGGTATATGTTTCTACTTTTATACCAGTGCCATGCTATAGACTTGTAGTCTAATTCAAAGTCAAATAATGTGATTCCTCCAGGTTTGTTCTTTTTGCTTAAGATTGCTTGGCTGTTTAGACTTCTTTTTGGTTCAATATGAAGCCGAGGATATTTTTCCTAAATATGTGTAACAAGACTTTGGTAATTTTATGGGAATTGTATTGAATCTGTAAATCACTTTGGTCAGTATGGACATTTTAACAATGTTGATTCTTCCAATCCATGAACATGAGATATTTCTCCATTTGTTTGTGTCATCTATGATTTCTTTCATCAGCGTTATGTATTTCTTAGTATAGAGATCTTTCACCTCCTTAAGTATATTCCTAAATATTTTATTTTCTTTGTAGCTACTGTAAATGGTATTAAGTCCTTGACTAGACTCTCAGATTGACTGTTATTAATAAATAGAAATGCTACTGATTTGTGTATGTTGATTTTGTGACATGAGACTGTGCTGAATTTATCAATTCTAGGAGCCTTTTCCTGGAGTCTTTACGATTTTCTAGGTACAAGATCATATCTTTGGCTAACAGGGATAGTTTCATCTCCTCTTTCCCAGCTTTGATACCCTTTATTTCTTTTTCTTGCCTAATTGCTCTGTCCAGAACTTCTGATGCTATGTTAAATAGAAGTGGTAACAGTGGGCACCCTTATCTTGTTCCAGTTTTTAAGGGACATGCTTTCAATACTTCTTCATTCATTATGATGTTGGCTGTGCATTTATCATATATATATTTTGTAATTTTGAGGTATGTTCCTTCTATGCCTCATTTGTTGAGGGCTTTTATCATGAAAGGTTGCTGGATTTATCAGATGCCTTTTGTGCATCTATTGAGATGATCATATGATCATTCTTTTTGCTTCTGTTTATCTGGTGAATCACATTGATATTGAATCATCCTTGCATCCCTGGGATAAGGCCCAGTTGATTATGGTGTATTACTTTTTTGATGTGATGTTGAGTTTGGTTGGCCAGTATTTTGTTTATGATTTTTGGATCAGTGTTCAAAACAGATATTGGTCTGTGGTTTTCTTTTTTGTGTGTGTGCTTTCCTGGCTTTGATATCAAGGTGATACTGGCTTTATAGCATGTGTTAGGGAAAAATCTCTCTTTGTCAATATTGGGAAATAATTTCTGTAGGATAGGCTCAAGTTTTTCTTCATAGGTGTGGTAGAATTCAGCTGTATTACCTTTTGGTCTGGGGCTTTTTAATTGGGAGATTTTTTTATTACTGCCTGAATCTCGCTGCTTGTTATTGGTCTGGGTAGGATTTCTAATTTTCCTGATTCAGCCTTGGGAGGTTGTGTGTTCCAGTAATTTATCCATTTCCTCTAGGTTTCCTAGTCAGTGTGTGTAGAGATTTTCATAGTATTCATGGATGATATTTTTTATTTCTGTGGTATCAATTGTAATTTTTACTTCTTCATTTCTGATTGAGGTTATTTGATTTATTCCTTTTCTATTTCTGGTTAATTTGTCTGTGGTCTACTGATTTTGTTTATCTATTCAAAGAACCAACTGTTTGTCTCTTTAATTCTTTGTATTGTCTTTTTGATTTTCATTTCAATTATTAATAGTTCTGCTCCAAGCTTTGTTATTTCTTTCCTCCTGTTAGCTTTGGTTTTGGTTTGTTCTTTTTTTCTAGTTCCTTGAAGTATGACATAAAGTTGTTAATTTGTGATCCTTTTGTATTTTTAATGTGAACATTTAAGGCTATGAACTTTCCTCTTAGCACTGCTTTTACTGTATGTCATAGATTTTGAAAGCTTGTGTGCCCTTTTTCATTTGGCTCAAAGAATGTTTTGATTTCCATCATAAGTTTATCATTGATGCAAGTATTGTTCAACAGCAGGCTATTTAATTTCCATGGCTTTTTATGGATTTAAGAGTTTCTCTTGGAATTGATTTCCAGTGTTATTGCACTATGGGCTGAAAAGATACATGGCATGATTTTGATTTTTCTGAATTTGCTGAGACTTCTTTTGTGGCCTAAAATATAAACAATGTTGGAAAATGTCCTATTTGCTGATGAGAAGATTGTATATTATATATTTTTGTGGTAGAGTGTTCTGTAAAATCTGTTGGGTCCATTTGTTCTAGAGTCTCATTTAAGTCCAGTGTTTGTTGGTTTTCTGCTTTGATGATGTATTTAGTTTTTTCAGTGGTGTGTTGAAGTCTACTGCAATTACGATGCTACTATTTATTTCTTTATTATTGTATTTCTAATTTTTTAAATTTCAGCATATTATGGGGGTACAAATGTTAAGGTTACGTATATTGCCCATGCTCCCCTTCCCCCCTAGAGTCAGAGCTTTAAGCATGCCCATCACCCAAACGTTGCACATCTCACTCATTATGTTTGTATATACCCATCCCCTCCTTGCCCCTCCCATCTGCCCAACATACGATAAATCTTATTCCTATATGTCCACTGAGGTGTTTATTCCTTAATACCAATTTGCTGGTGAGTACATGTGGTGCTTGTTTTTCCAGTCTTGAGATACTTTACTTAGTAGAATGGGTTCCAGCTCTATCCAGGAAAATACAAGAGGTGCCAGATCACCATTGTTTCTTAAAGCTGAGTAGTAGTCCATGGTATACATTTACCACAGTTTATTAATCCACTCATGTATTGATGGGCACTTGGGTTGTTTCCATAACTTTGCAATTGTGAACTGTGCTGCTATAAATATTCGAGTGCAGGTGTCTTTTTTGTAGAGTGCCATTTCATCTTTTGGGTTGATGCCCAGTAGTGGAATTGCTGGATCAAATGGTAGATCTACTTGTATCGCTTTAGGATATCTCTGTATTACTTTCCATAGAGGTTGAACTAGTTTGCAGTCCCACCAGCAGTGTAGGAGTGTTCCTATCTCCCACATCCATGCCAACATTTATTGATTGGGGACTTTTTGATAAAGGCCATTCTTACTGGAGATAGGTGATATCTCATTGCAGTTTTGATTTGCATTTCCCTGATGATTAGAGATGTTGAGCATTTTTTCATATGTTTGTTGGCCATTATTTTGTCTTCCTTTGAAAAGTTTCTGTTCATGTCCTTTGCCCACTTTTTGATAGGGTTGTTTGATTTTTTCTTGTTGATTTTCCTGAGTTCTAAATAGATTCTGGTTATCAGCCCTTTATCGGATGTGTAGCTTCCGAAAATTTTCTCCCATTCTGTGGGTTGTCTGTTTGATCTCTTGACCATTTCTTTGGATGTGCAGAAGCTTTTTAATTTGATCAGGGCCCATTTGTTTATTTTTGTTGCTGCTGTGATTGCCTTTGGGGTCTTCTTCATAAATTCTTTGCCTGGGCCAATGTCTAGAAGACTATTTCCAATGTTTTCCTCTAGAATTCTAATAGTTTCGCACCTAAGGTTCAAGTCTGTTACCCAGCATGAGTTGATTTTTGTGAGAGGTGAAAGGTATGGGTCTTGTTTCAGTCTTCTACATGTGGCTATCCAGTTTTCCCATCACCATTTATTGAATAAGGATTCTTTCCCCCAGTGTATGTTTCTGTCTGCTTTGTCGAAGAGTAGTTGGCTATATGAGGATGGTTTTATATCTGGGTTCTTGGTTCTGTTCCACTGGTCAATGTCCCTGTTCTTGTGCCAATACAAAGCTATTTTAATGACTGTAGCCTTGTAGTATAGTTTGAAGTCTGGTAAATTGATACCTTCTATTTTGTTTTTATTGCCTAGGATTGATTTTGCTATACGTGGTCTTCTCTGGTTCCATATGAAGCATAAAATTATTTTTTCTATATCTGTGAAAAATGATGGTGGCATTTTGATAGGGATTACATTGACTCTGTAGGTCACTTTGGGTGGTATAGACATTTTAACAATGTTGATTCTTTTGATCCATGAGCATAGTATGTTCTTCCACCTGTTTACATCCTCTGCTATTTCCTTCTTCAGTGTTTCATAGTTCTCCCTGTAGAGGTCTTTTACCTCTTTAGTTAAATATATTCCTAGGTACTTTATTTTTTTGTTGCTATTTTGAAGGGAATTGAGTCTTTGATTTGGTTCCCACTTTTACTGTTGTTGGTGTATATGAATGCCTCTATTTCTGTGTATTGATTTTGTATCCTGAGACTTCACTAAATTCATTTATTAATTCGAGGAGACTCTTGGTTGAATCCTTGTGGTTTTCTAGGTGTAATTTCATGTCATCAACAAAGAGTGAGAGTTTGATCTCTTCTACTCCCTTTTGGATGCCCTTAATTCCGCTCTCTTGTCTGATTGCTATAGCAAGGACTTCCAGCACTATGTTGAAGAGAAGTGGAGATAGTGGTGAGTGGGAATGCTTCCAATTTTTCCCCATTCAGTATGATATTGGCTGTGGGTTTGTCATATATAGCTTGTATCATTTTTAGGTAATTCCCAACTGTGCTTATTTTGTTGATCGTTCTTATCCTAAAAGGGTGTTGAATTTTGTCAAATGCTTTTTCTATGTCTATTGAGAGGATCATATGGTCTTTGTTTTTGCTTCTGTTTATATGGTGAATTATATTTGTAGATTTGCATATGTTGAACCATCCCTGAATCACTGGGACGAATCCCAGTTGGTTGCGATGGATTATTTTCTTGACAAGCACCTGAATTCAATTGGCTAGGATTTTGTTGAGAATTTTTGCATCTATATTCATTAGGGATATTGGTCTGTAGTTTTCTTTTATTGTTGCATCCTTTCCTGGTTTTGGTATCAGGGTTATGTTCACTTCATAAAATGTGTTGGGAAGGATTCCATCCTTCTCGATGTTGTGGAATAATTTCTGCAGGATAGGCACTAGTTCTTCTTTGTAGGTGTGGTAAAATTAGGCTGTGAAACCATCTGGTCCAGGACTTTTCTTTTTTTTTTTTTTTTTGAAACAGAGTCTTGCTTTGTTGCCCAGGCTAGTGTGAGTGCCGTGGCATCAGCCTAGCTCACAGCAACCTCAAACTTCTGGGCTCAAGCAATCCTGCTGCCTCAGCCTCCCTAGTAGCTGGGACTACAGGCATGTGCCACCATGCCTGGCTAATATTTTATGTATGTATTAGTTGGACAAATAATTTGTTTGTCTTTATAGTAGAGACGGGGTCTTGCTCTTGCTCAGGCTGGTTTTGAACTCCTGAGCTCGAGCAATCTGCCCGTGTCTACCTCCCAGAGTGCTAGGATTACAGGTGTGAGCCACCACACCCGGCCAGGACTTTTCTTTTTAGGAAGGTTTTTTATTGCTCTTACAATTTCAATACTTGATATTGGTCTGTTCAGGAATTCTAAATCTTTCTTGTTTAGCTTAGGAAGGCTGTGTGTTTCTAAGAAATTGTCCATTTCTTCTACATTTTCCAGTTTGTGTGCATAGAGGTTCTTGTAGTATTCATAAATTATATCATGTATCTCCGTGGCATCTGTTATAATTTCTCCTTTATTGTTCCTGATGGAGCTTATTAGAGATTTTTCTTTTTGGCTTTTTGTTAGTCTAGCCAAAAGTGTGTCAATTTTGTTTATTCTTTCAAAGTACCAACTTTTGGTTTTATTAATATTCAGTATAGTTTCCCTGTTGTCAATTTTGTTTAGTTTCGATTCCATCTTAATGATTTCACTTCTTCTGCTGGGTTTGGGGTCGGTCTATTCTTCTTTTTCCAGCTCTTTGAGACGATTCATTAGGTTGTCTATTTGTGATCTTTTTGACTTTTGGATATAGGTATTTATGGAAATAAACTTTCCCCTCAGGACTGCTTTAGCTGTGTCCCACAGGTTTTGATAACTTGTGTCTCCTTTGTCATTTAGTTCAAAGAATCTTTTGATTTCCATCTTGATTTCCTCATTTATGAAGTGATCATTCAGCAGAAGATGGTTTAGTTTCCATGATGTTGTGTAGAAATGAGAGTTCCTGTTAGGGTTGATTTCTACAGTTATTCCATTGTGATCTGAAATGATACATGGTATAATTTCTGTTTCTTTAAAATTGTTTGAGACATGCGTTGTGTCCTAGGATATGGTCAATCTTAGAGAATGACACCTGAGCTGATGAGAAGAATGTGTATTCAGTGCTTTGGGGGTAGAATGTCCTGTAAATGTCAGTTGGGTCCATTTGTTCTAGAGTTCTGTTTAAGTCCATTATTTCTTTGTTAATTTTCTGTTTGGAGGATCTGTCCTGTGCTGTCAGTGGGGTGTTAAAGTCTCCGGCTATTATGGTGTTGTTGTTTATCCATTTGTTTAGATCAAGTAGAGTTTGCTTTATGAATCTGGGTGCATCTAGGTTGGGTGTATACATTTTTAGAATTTTTATGTCTTCTTGTTGAACTGTACCCTTCACCATTATATAGTGACCTTCTTTGTCTTTTATTACTTTTGTTGATTTAAAAACTAAGTCATCTGTGATCAGCACCACCACGCCAGCTTTCTTTTGGCTTCTGTTTTCTTGAAATATTCTCCCCTCTTTTACCTTTAGTCTAACTGCATCCTTGCAGATTAGATGTGTTTCCTGAAGGCAGCAGATACTTGGCTTGTGTTTTTTAATCCATTTGGCCAGCCTATGTCTCTTGAGTGGGGAGTTCAAGCCATTCATATTTATTGAGATAACTGATAAGTGGGGCATATTTCTGTTAATTATGTTGGGCTGGCAGGTAGGGAGCTCACAGTCTGGGTACCCCTCAGTCAGTTGTAGGGCCCCAAAAGGAAGGTCCTATTCCCTGAGATGCCCCAGGGTGGTGGCTGTATTGTCTATCTCGGCAGCCACGGATAGGGAAGGGGGAGGGGAGAATTTAGTAATATGGCGTCTGCTGAGCGGCTCGGGTCTGTGCACATGGAGGTGCCCCGAGGAAGCTGAGAGCCTGGTGCCACGTCTGCTACAGGCTTACTGCATACTGGCGGTGGCCGGTATGGGCTAGTGTCTGCAGGACTCTCCAACCTTTGGGGAGCCCACCAGCAGTCCGAGATGCAGGGGAGGAGAAGTTAACCACTCCACCTACCCTTGCCGCTGGTCTCCAAGCTTCTCAGAAGTTAACTTCTTCCAGTTCTCCTCTGCAATCTCCTCCCATGGAGTCTCCCGTGGTCCCAGGTACCCCACCTTCCGACCCTCGTCTGATGTATGCTTGTCTGCTTGCTTATTTCTTCTACTGTCTTCTAAAATCTGTCACTTTTGCAGAGACACTCTGACTGGAAGTGTTTCTCATCTGCCATCCTGCTCCACTCCCTGTATCTTTAATTAGAGATAGTAGAATTTGTTTCATGAATCTGAGACCTCCTATGTTAGCTGCATATATATTTAAAATTGTTATGTCTTCTTGTGAAATTGCTGCGTTTATCATTATATAATGACCATCTTTGTTTTTTTTCCCTTCCATTGTTAATTTAAAGTGAATTTTATTTGAAATGAGAATGGCTATACTTGCTCGCTTTTGTTTTCCATTTGTGTGGAACATTTTTTCCATCCTTTTACTTTGAAACTGTGTGAGTTTTTGTGAGTTAGATGTATTTCTTGGAGACAACATGTATTTGAGTTGTGACTTTTTATCCATTTAGCCAGTCTATGTTTTTTCAGTGGAGTATTAGGACTCTTCACATTCAGTATTAGTATTGATATGTGCGAATCTGTTCTATTCATTGCGTTGGGTGATACCTTGTTGTTTTGTTTTCCATCTTATGCTAGTGTTTTATAAGAGCTATGAGCTTACCTTTTGGGTGTTTTTACATAGGAGGGTATCTATTATCTGTTCTATGTATTAATATAATGCAGTTTTGAGCATTTATTGTAGAGCAGGTCTAGGTATCATGTTTCCCAGAAAATAAGACAGAGTCTTATATTTATTTTTCCTCAAGAAGACACCCTAGGGCTTATTTTCAGGGGATATGTTATTTTTTAAGTATAGTACAGCAATGTACATTTATTCAAATATTGTTGAGTCTTCTTCTTCTGGAATATCATCATAACTCTCCAAACCCAGAATTCCATCCTGAATTTCTTGTGACTCTATTTCCTTTAGAACCATTGACCCCAATCTCTCATGTTGAGCAATAGAGCTCTCATGGGGCAGATGAGGAGAGCTGCTCATCTTCTTTACCTCTCCGTGATAAAATGCATGGGTTGGGCAGATATGCTGTGTACCCACGCCCATCACTAGGTCTGATTTTTGGGGTAGGGTTTAATTGTGCAAATGCTTAGAAATCCTGCTAGGGCTTATTTTATGGCTAGGTCTTATTTTCAGGGAAACACAGTAGCGACAAAATCCCTTAATGTTTACTTGTTTGGAAAAGTCTTAATTTCTCCATCATTTTTGAAACTTAGTTTTGCAGGATATAAAATTCTTGGCTAGCAATTGATATATTTAAAAAACTAAAAATGGGGCCCTTATACCTTCTAGTAAGCATGTAAAGCCTCTTCTGAGAAGTCTGCTGTTTGCCTGATGGGGTTTTGTTTGTTGTTTTCATCTTGCAACATATAGAATTTTCTTCTTCATTTTGAATTTGGCCAAGTTGATGACTATGTGTCTTAGAGATATACTATTTGTTATGAATCTTCCTGGTGTTCTATGACCATCTTGTATCTGCATATCTGAATCTCTGGTGATACTAGAGAAGTTCTCTTGCATAATTTTCTTGAATAGGTTTTTCATGCCTTTTTCTTTTCTCTTTAAGGGATACCTATAATTCTTATATTGGCTTGCTTTGCATAGTCTTATATTTCTTTGTGTGATTGTTCATTCTTCTTTATTCTTTTTTTCTGCATTTTTTACTTATTGAGTTAGTTTGAAAGCCTTGTCTTCAAGGTCTGAAATTCTTTCTTTTGCTTGGTCTCACCTGTTGTTGAAGATTTCTGCTGTATTTTTAAATTCCATAAATGATTCTTTCATTTCTTTAAGTTCTATTATATCTTTTCTTATGTTGTCTATCTCTTTAGTTACTTGTTCATATTTTCTTTCATGTCCTGAAATATTTTTTTTGTTTCTTGGTTTTGGTTTTCAACTTTCTCTTCAATCCCATTCACCTTATTTGCCATCAATATTCTGAATTCCATCTCTGACATTTAAAACATTTTCTTTACCTTTCATTGCGCAGTAGTGCTAGTGGCTTCTGTGTTCCTTCCTTGAACCCGGCAGCTGCCGTGCTTGCTTAGCTGCTAGGAATCCCTGTCAGCGAGCTCGCAGGAGCTCGAAACCATCGTCGCGCCTCCGACTCACCAGGGAAAAAAATGGTTGAAGCAGATTGCCCAGGAAAGCTCTTCATTGGTGGGCTTAATACAGAAACAAATGAGAAAGCCCTTGAAGCGGTATTTGGCAAATATGGACGAATAGTGGAAGTACTCTTAATGAAATACAGAGAAACCAACAAATCAAGAGGATTTGCTTTTGTCACCTTTGAAAGCCCAGCAGATGCTAAGGATGCAGCCCGAGACATGAATGGAAAGTCTTTAGATGGAAAAGCCATCAAAGTGGAATAAGCCACCAAACCATCATTTGAAAGTGGTAGATGTGGACCACCTCCACCTCCAAGAAGCAGAGGCCCTCCAGGAGGTCTTAGGGGTGGAAGAGGAGGAAGTGGAGGAACCAGGGGACCTCCCTCATGGAGAGGGCACATGGATGATGGTGGCTATTCCATGGATTTTAACATGAGTTCTTCCAGGGAACCACTCCCAGTAAAAAGAGGACCACCAACACGAAATGGGGGTCCTCCTCCTAAAAGATCTGCCCCTTCAGGACCAGTTTGCAGCAGCAGTGGAATGGGAGGAAGAGCTCCTCTGTATCATGTGGAAGAGATAGTTATGGAGGCCCACCTCGAAGGGAGCACCTGCCCTCTCGTAGAGATGTTCATTTGTCCCAAAGAAATAATGGATATTCTACTAAAGACAGCTATTCAAGCAGAGATTATCCAAGTTCTCATGATACCACAGATTATGTACCATGACCAAGAGATTATACTTACCATGATTATGGTCATTCCAGTTCACATGATGACTATCCATCAAGAGGCTATAGTGATAGAGATGGATGTGGCTGTGATTTTGACTATTCAGATCATCCAAGTGGAGGCTCCCACAGAGATTCACATGAGAGTTGTGGCAACTCACATGGTGCTCCACCTACACAAGCCCCCACCATCTTATGGTGGAAACAATCGCTATGATGATTATAGTGGCTCACCTGATGGATATGGTGGAAGTTGAGACAGTTACTCAAGCAGCTGAAGTGATCTCTACTCAAGTGGTCATGATCGGGTTGGCAGACAAGAAAGAGGTCTTCCCCCTTCTATGGAAAGGGGGTACCCTCCTCCACGTGATTCCTACAGCAGTTCAAGCCGCGGAGCACCAAGAGGTGGTGGCCGTGGAGGAAGCCGATCTGATAGAGGGGAGGCAGAAGCAGATACTAGAAACAAACAAAACTTTGAACCAAAATCCCTGTTCAAAGAAACAAAAAGTGGAAACTATTATCATAACTACCCAAGGACTACTAAAAGGAAAAATTGTGTTACCTTTTTAAAATTTCCTGTTAAGTTCCCCTCCATAATTTTTATGTTCTTGTGAGGAAAAAAGTAAAACATGTTTAATTTTATTTGACTTTATGACATTGCTTTCAACAAGCAAATGTTAAATATGTAAGACTTGTTGTACTAGTGTTGTAATTTTCCAAGTAAAAGTGTCCCTAAAGGCCACTTCCTATCTGATTTTTCCCAGTAAATGAGGCAAACAATTCTGAGATCTTCCACAAACATCTAGCCATCTAAAATAGAGAGATGGATCATTCTGCCTATACAAACAAGTAGCTATTAGAGGGTGGTTGGGTATGCTACTTCTAGGATTTCAGGGTGTCTTCAAACTGAAATCAAAATGTTCTCAGTATGAAAAACCTGAGATCAAATGACTATGTAAGGAAAGTGCTGTTCACTCAGTAAACCCAAAACAAATGGATAATGCTGGCCATATTTTGCCTTTCTGACATTTCCTTGGGAATCTGCAAGAACCTCCCCTTTCCCCTCCCCCAGTAAAACCATTTAAGTGTGTGTTAAACGACTACAGAATACTAAATAAAAATTTTGACCAAAACAAAACAAAACAATAAATAAATAATTTTATTTAGGTTGTGATCTGTTGCTGGAATCGATTGTGATCCTTTAGGGGTATCAAAATAGCTTGTTTTTCATATTTCCCGACTTCTTATTCTGGTTCCTTCTCATTTGAAACCTCTTCTATTAGCTGAACACTCATAAGCTTGTGGTGCACCTATTTTTCTCTGCTGGGAACTCTCCTACTTATTGCAAAGGAGAGGTCCCCGGTTGATGCATTTGTGTCCTACTCTGGAGGATTGACCCATCCTGAGATGGGTGGATACACTGTAAGTGTTAACACTGCTGCTGTCCTGTGTCTCCTGTCTCACTGTTCTCCCATGGTTGTCCCTGGCTGTCCCTCCATTGTAGAGTGAGTAAATTCCATGCCTAGTTATGCCGGCCATGGTGATTGTAGGCCTGTGTCAGCTTTAGCACTGCCTCACTCAGATATGTGGGCAGAGTTGTTTATTGACTTGTGCCAGCTTGAGTGTAGCCCTGCCCATGTCAATGGGCAGTGGCAGTTGTCAGCCCATTCCAGCTTGAGAGCTGCTCTGCTCAGATCCATGGGCGGAAGCATTTGTTGACTAGCACGAGCTTGAGTGCAGCCTCACCCAGGTCCTCTGGTGGCAGTAGTGGTACTTGGATACTACCCACAGGACTCTTGAGAGTGCCTGGCCTCCTCATTGTTTTCCTGGTCTGGCAGGGGAAATGGGGAGGCAGTAGCAATGGATCTGATTCCCAGGTAGAGGCAGCGCTCTGGGTCTGGGATCTCAAAATGGTGCCAGTCACAGAACCCAAGGTCACAAGCCAGTGGAGCTCTGCTGTGCCTTCTCTCTGAAGCAGTGCTGTTGCAAGTCTCCAGTTAGCTCCTCGTGTCAGTCCTGTGGCTTTCTGCAGTGGAGTGTCCCTATTGCCGCTTGAATAGCAATGATTGTGGGGGACTGTGGAGCTTCAATACGCTCTCCTCTGTACCTTTCTCACGTGCAGTTGCTGTCCCTGTGTGCCTGTGATCCCACAGAGCACGTTGCCTGTCTTCCCTCACCTTCGCTTTGGGCGTCTCCTGTCACCTCTCTTTTGATTTGCAATGCTGTCTCTTAGACGATCTGTCTAAAGTTGGATATTCACTTGCCACTTTCAGTCCTCTTTGTGAGAGTGGCGTGTGCGGGCTGCTTTTATTCCACCATCTTGACCCCTCTCTCTCCTTCAAGAACATTCCTTTGCATTCACAACTTAGCTTACTGGCTCAAGAGGCCTAGCTTTCTGTCTTGGATTGTAGACCTACCTTCCTTAGTAAGCATAATTATTTCTAGCTTTCAATACAAAGTGAGAGACACACAACTCTTCCTTTCACTTGAACACTTAGAGGCCATTTTAGGGTTATTAATTAGCTTAATTTTAATATTTCTGGGTATCAGGGAATAGGAGACCTGAGGGGGGAGCAAGATGAGGGAATGGCAAGTTGGTGGAGCAGTCAGAGCACACATAATGTTTATCAGTTAAGTTTGCCGTGTTATATGGGCATGGTTCGTGGTGCCCCCAAACATTTACAATGGTAACATTAAAGATCACTGACCACAGATCACCACAGCAGATATAATAACAAGGAAACAATTTGAAATATTGCTGAAACTACCAACATGTAAGACAGAGACATTAAGTGAACACATGCTATTGGAAAAATGGCACTGATAGACTTGATCAGTGCAGGTTGTTACAAACCTTCCATTTGTAAAAAACACTATATCTTCACAGCAAAATAAAGTGAAGTGCAGTAAAGTGAGGTATGCCTGTACTTATGATCACAGTTTTATTATAGGAAAAGGATACAAATCAGACCCAGTCAAAAGGAGAGATGCATAGACTAAGGTCTGGGAGGAACCAAAATGCAAGGCTCCCAGTCTTACTCTCCTTGTGGAGTCCTGAACATTACTTCCTCTGCCCAGCACATTGATGTGTGACAATACTCAAAAGTACTACTAACTAGGGAGGCTCATTTAATCTCTTTTAGAGATTAGAACTTCCCAGAGTTTTAACTTGGGGCATCATCACATAGGCAGGATTGATTGAATCACTGGCCGCACAGTCTCCAGCCTCCCTCCCCTGGATGCTACCACGTGGCTCAAAGCCCCAACGCCCTAACCACATGGTTGCTCTTTGTGAAATGGCACTCAAATCTTTCTTGGATGAATACATTTTTTCCCTGTCTCATCTTGTCTTTCCCCTTCTGCCACTTGTCTACTATGTTTTTTTAAGGATCATGAGTATTTAAAAAGTTTTCCTGTGGGAGAACCAACATTCCAATTCACTTGGTATTATTACACATACTAATATTATTACAGTTATTCAGATCACCGAGGCCTGTAGTAATAGCAATCATAGCATCATTATGATAATGGCAAATGTTGAAAGAGATTGTGAAAATGCTGTGAGCTGGTAAAATTTGATGGCTAGTAATGTTTTTATTCTATTGCATTGTTTTTCTTAAAAATGGTTTTTCTAAATATCTGTTATTCAATGGTTATTTAATATAAATTCATAGCTAGCATTTACTGACTATAAGCAATATATTGGCTTCTATTCCCAAGATATCTATAACTATCTCTATATCTGTTATCTGCATCTATCATCTATTTAGCTATAGAATAAATACAAAATACCCTGGTATTTTTCACAGTTCAAAATATATGCTAAAATGTGTTATGAATATCCAAGGCTAAAAAGCAGCATGCAACATTTTCCAATTTTATTACTATCTGCCCCTGCAATCCTTTTTTAGTGAAATACCCGTTAATACCCCAATCAACACCAAACAGGGCAATATCCCTCCTCCTAAAACAAAAAATCCCCAAACACCTCCAAAAACCAAAAAGTATGTCTCAAAGCAGCTCCTAATCAAATCAAACACAGTATTCTTGATGTTCTTGTGCAAAAATTGTCTTGTATTTTTCAAGAAGCTCTTAACATTTTGACTATGTTATTTTCTAGTTAATTGTTTTTTAAATACACGTGTGGAATAGAGGTAATATGAAATAATTATGAAAAGCCAAAATGTCAGCAGGACATAAGAGTCTAAGGCTGAATGAGGAGGCAAAAATACAAAGAAGTGGGCAGAGAACATTATTATTATACAAACTATACAAAGAGATGTTTATAGTATGACTGTGCCATTAAGAATATATTAAATTACATATCTAATATTTAAGAAAACATTTTTGGAATGGTAGCTGTAAAAACTGATTTAAAAACCCTTTGTCTAGAGCATCAAAATTAGAAAAGAGGAGGTTAAACTATCCCTGTTTGCTGATGATATGATCTTATATCTAGAAAATTCTAAAAATTCCTCTAACAGACTCCTAGAATTGATAAATAAATTCAGGAAAGTCTTGGGTTACAAAATTAATGTACACAAATCAGTATCATTTCTGTACACTAATAACAATACAGCCATGAGTCAAATCAAGAACTTAATACCATTTATAATAGCTGCCAAGAAAATAAAATGCCTAGGAATATACTTAGCCAAGGTGGTGAAAGCTACAAGGAGAACTAGAAAACACTGATGAAAGAAATCATAGTTGACATGAACAAGTAGAAAAACATCCCATGCTCATGGATTGGAAGAATCAATGTTGTTAAAATGTCCCTACTGCCCAAAGTGATTTACAGATTCAGTGCAATTCCCAACAAAATGCAAACATCATTTTTCACAGAACTAGAAAAAACAATCCTAAATTTCACATGGATCAAAAAAGAGACCAAATAGCTGAAGCAATCCTAAGCAAAAGGAATAAACTGGAGGCATCACATTACCTGACTTCAAATTATACTGCAAGGCTATAGTAACCCAAACAGCAGGGTATTGGTATAAAGATAGACACATATAGATCACTGGAACAGAATAGAGAACCCATAAATAAAAGCACATAGCTACAACCAACTGATTTTTGACAACACATACAAAAACACATACTGAAGAAAGGATGCTCTACTCAATAAATGGTGCTGGGAAAATCACACAGCCACATGAAGAAGAGTGAACCTGGATCCCCATCTCTCACCATACCCAAAAATTAACTCAAGATGGATTAAAGACCTAACTGTAAGACCTGAAACCATAAATATTCTATAAGAAAACGTAAGAAAAACTCTTTTGGACATTGGCCTAAACAAAGAATTTCTTACTAAGTTCCCACAAGCAAATACAGCAACAACCAAAATAGATGAATGGGACTTAATTAAACTAAAAAAATTCCGCACAGTGAAGGAAATAGTCAACAGAGTAAACAGACAACCTACAGAATGGGAGAAAATACTTTCAAACTATACATCTGACAAAGACTAATCTCCAGAATCTACAAGGAACTCAACCAAATCAGCAAGAAAAAAAAAAAAAAAAACAATCCCATTAAAATGTGGGCAAAAGATGTGAACAAACTCTTCTGAAAAGAAGATAGACAAATGGGCAAAAAAATATGAAAAAATGCTCAACATTACTAATGATCAGGGAAATGAAAATTAAAGCCACAATGAGATATCACCTTACCCCTGTCAGAATGGCCAATATTAAGAAGTTAAAAAAAAAGATGTTGGTGCAGATGTGGTGAAAAGAGAATGCTTATGCACTGGTGCTAGGAATGTAAGTTAGTACAACATCTGTGGAAAACAGTATGGAGATTCCTCAAGGAACTACAAGTAGATCTACCATTTGATCCAGCAACACTACTACTGGATATCTATCCAAGGAAAAGAAGTCATTATATCAAAAAGACACCCTGTACCCAAATGTTTATCACAGCACAATTCACAATTGCAAAGATATAGAATCAACCTAAGTGCTCATCAACTGATGATTGGATAAAGAAAATGTGGTATATGTATACTATGGAGCACTACTCAGCAATAAAAAGGAATAAAATAAGATCTTTTGCAGCAAATTGTTTAAAACTGGGGACCATTATCCTAAGTGAAGTATTTCAAGAATGGAAAAACAAATGCCATATGTTCTCATTTGTAGGTAGGAGCTAAATGTTGGATATATATGGTCATAAAGTGGTGTAAAGGACATTGGAAACTAAGAAGGAGGAGAGTAGGAGGAAGGTGAGGGATGAAAAGTTACCCAATGGGTATTCTGTACACTGTTGTGGTGACAGGTACACTGAAAGCCCTGACTGAGCATTATACAATTCGTTCATGTAGCACAAACGCTTGTACCCCCTAAATCTATTGAAATAAAAAAAAACCCTTTGTTTAAAATTGTTGACTGTCTGGAAAAGTGACACATACAAAGTGTCTTATCTCTAACAGGTTAATGGACAGGAGAGGTGGCTGTACTGTGACGGAAGGAGCACTGTGGTCAGAAGAGGGGGCACTTATCAACTTTGTTACATTGGATTAGTTTTTAATTTCTCTGAACCTAACATTTCTCAGGTATAAACCAGAAATGGTAATGTCTGCTTCACAGGATTATTGTGAAAATAAAATGAGACCAAATACTACACTTGATCTTAGTGAAAAGGCCGAGAAGCGATAAAATGAGACCCAATATATGAAATCATCTAGCACTTGTCTAGAAGACAAGACTATTATTAAGGTTCTTTAAAAATAACTTACTGCTGTTATTCAAAGACTAGAAAGCTCCTGAATAATTCAATTTTCCTAATCCTTTACCTGCTTGATGTCTTAGATTTTGAGTTTTTTAAGAAAGTGAACTTATGGTTAAGGGCCAAACACTGAAAGACAGAGGGACAATGAAGTTGAGAAGGGTAATGGAATTTTGCAGTTACTGGTGACTTTCAAGAGAGCGATTTCACTGAGTGGTGTGTGGGGAGCCTGGTTGCAGGTGTGCTTGTATCACAAGGAATTCCCTTAAGAAGCTAGGTGGACACAGAGAGGAAAGAGACATAGGGCAGAAAGATGAAGCGTGTTAAGCAAGGTGCTTTTTTTCCCCTAGAAGGTGACATCCTTAAATGTATTGAAGGTCAGCAAGAATAAAGAGGAAGAAGATAATGGAAAAAGTACAGGTTTAAGAATCAGATGTGTTTCAAGTTCAATCATCAAACTTAACAGTGTAACCTCAGGCATGATCCTTAACCTGTCTGAGTCCCTGTAGAATTGAGGTATCCATACCTGCCTTGTCTTTCTCATGACTTCAGGGTGAACAGCATTTGAAATTAAACCTTTAAAAACACCTTGTAAATTATAGAGTGTGTTATCATACAAAGCAAGTATAAAACAATCTTTTCAGAAGATGATCTCTGCTTGTCCAAGATGCTTGCCTGAAAAAAAAAAGATGCTTGCCTGTATGGCTGCTGCTGTGAAAATTTTCTTCGCCTGCTTATGAAGGACAGGCTGGCGCTTGCAGAGGTGTTTATTGAACTGAATTAAACAGAGATGGCACTAACATGGCAAATGCACTTTCAGGTTACGAGGCCAATCACTCCTTCCCATTTTTAAGCTAAGAGCCCTTTCCCAGCTCTTTTTGGACATTCTACCTGAGTTCTTCTTGTATTTTACCAACTCCTGTGCAGCCTGCGAGTTCTGTGTTCTTCCTCTCACACAGCTTAACCATATCTCTCAGCGATTTCCTGAGTGAAAAAAATCACCTGCTCTTTGTTTTCATCAGGGTCAAATGGTACTCACTTAAGGCCATTTGCACAAGGAGGAAGAACGACTGTTTAGAACCCAGTGTCAATTACGGCTTTTCCAAACCATGTTGTGTATTGAACACTGTGGTATCAACAGAGTCAAAAGTTAAATTTTTTGTTATTTTGAGCTGAGGGACTGTGAAAGATCTTCTGGAGTCTGAGTTTTATATATAACCCCATAAATTCTGATTTAGTTTATTTTTTAGCTTCTGAATTTATTTTTGGCACAGCTTATATTACACAGGGCCGAAGGGGAAAAAAGCATTTCTCAGAACTGTAAACTCTCCAACATGAATGTCAACACCTTAGAAAGAAAAACTCTGCACAAACACACAGATTGTAACAGTTTTCTTCCTGATTTAGAAATTCATTCTTCAGCCAAGCGTCATGCTAGACCTGGGGAGATAAAGATCATCAAGGCATTAGGTGTATTATTTCCAGTGAAATTTGACATATAAGAAAATAATTGCAGTTCAGAATGATGAATGCTATCCCAGAGGTGTGTGAAAAACCTAGTGCTGGTATGAAGGGTGTCAGGGAAGTCTCCTAAGGGACCAGAGATGGCCAGTGGGTGGCGAGAGGACAAATGGCAGTGCCTCACACACTACTTTCCCGATGACAGGCTGTAGCAAGTGGGTGGCTGCTGCTACCAGCATAAGTGAGCGGTCCAGAAGGGCAGTGATCAGACTTTTTGTTTGCTTTAGTAGTTATTATTTTTCATGGCTTGCTTGGCATAAAATTGACATGCAACAAATTACACATATCTAGATACATTTTGACACATGTATGCACCTGTGAAATCATCAAGATAGTGACAAGTAGCAGATACATCCACCACCCCAAACATTTCCTTGTGTCCTTTTGAGGTCCTTTTAAACCTTTTTTTCTCCTTATATCAAGTAACCAAAGATCTGTTTTCTGTTGTTTTAGATTAGCTTGCATTTTCTAGGATTTCGTATAAATGGAATCATATAGTATGCACTTGCTTTTCATCTGGCTTCTTTCATTTGGAATAATTGTGTTGATATTCATCCATGTTGTTGTGGGTATCAACATGTCATTCACTGTTTTACTGCTGAGTGGTGTTCCAGTTTATGGATATACCACACTTTGTTTGTTTATTTGTTGATGGACATTGGGTTGTTTCCAGTTTTCAGCTATTGAAACTAAAGCTGCTGTGAATATTTCTGTATATACAGGCTTTTATAAGAGCATATGTTTTCATTTCTCTGGATGGAATAACTACCTAGAAATGGATGGACAAGAACATATGAAATGTGTTGGCTTAATATTTTTTGAAAGTTTCAAGTTGTTTTCCAAAGTGGTTGTACCATATTACATTTCCAGTAGCAGTGTGTGAGAGTTCCATTTCCTCTATATTCTTGCTAACACTTATTATAGTTAGTCTTTTTAAAATTTTAGCCGTTCTAATAGGTGTGGAGTGGTATCTCAACGGTGGTTCTATCTTGCATTTTGCTTGCTCATGACTAATGATGTTCAGCATCTTTTCATGTGCTAATTTCCATTGATACATCTTATTTGTTGAAGTACCTATTCAAATCTTTTTCCCATTTAAAAAAATTAGGTTATTTGTTTTTTATTATTGAGTTTTAAGTGGTATTTATATATTCTGGATACAAATCCTTCATCAGACATATGCAAATAATTTTGCCTGGTTTATGACTTCTTCATTGTCTTAGCCATCTCTTTGAAAGAACCGAAGTTTGTAATTTTGATGAAATCAAACTTGTCAGTTTGTTCTTTCAGGGATTGTACTTTTTGTGTATATAAGAGAGCTTTGCCTAAGCCAAGATCAAGAGGCTTTCTCCTTTGTTTTCTTCTGCAAGTCTTGTAGATTTAGGCTTTACAATGAGGTTTGTGATCCATTTTGAGTTAATGTTTGCATATAGTATGAGATACAGATCCATGTTTAAAAATTTTTTTATATAGATATTCAATTTTTCCAGCACCATTTATTGAAAAAGACTATTCTTTCTCCACTTAGTTGCCTTTGCAATTTTGTCAAAATTCAGTTCCTCATATAAGGGATCTGTTTCTGGATTCTACAATCTGTTTCGTTGATTTATTTGTCTCCCTTTCTGCCAATACCACACTATTCTGGTTACTGTAGCTTTATAATAGGTCTTGAAAAAACACATAATATTAATCCTCCAACTTTTTTCTTCTTTAAAAATAGTTATTGTGGCTATTCTAAGTTCTTTGCATGTTTATACGAATTCTGGAACCAGTTTGTGACTATCTACACAAAAGTATGCTGGGATTTTGGTTGCGAGGGAGATTTAAATTTTTTTTTTTTTGCCTCTGCCTGTTTACTTATATTTTTTGTACATTCAGAAAAATTATATTTTGATAGATTTAGAGTTACAAGTGGTTTTTGGTTACATGATGAATTGTATAGTGGTGATGTCTAGGGTTTTAGTGTACCCATCACCCAAATAGTGTGCATTGCACCTGATGGGTAGTTTTTCTTCCCTCACCTCCCTCCTGCTTTTCCCCCTTCTGAGTCTCCAATGCCCATTGCACTACTCTGTATGCCCCTGGGTATCTGTAGCTTAGCTCCCACTACATGTGAGAACGTATGGTATTTGGTTTTTCATTCCTTTGTTATTTCAGTTAGGATAATGGCTTATAGTTCCATCCAAGTTGCTGCAAAAGACATTATTTCATCCTTTTTATGGCTGAGTAGTATTCCACATATATATATGTGTGTGTATATATACATACACACACACACACACACACATACACACACACACACACACACACACACGCACCACATTTTCTTTATCCACTCCTTGGTTGATGGGCACTTAGGCTGATTCCATAGGAGATGAAATCTTAATAACAGTGAGTGTTCTGCTTTATGAAATATTATATCTCTCCATTTTCTTAGGTATTTGTTAATTTCTCTCAGCAATGTTTTATACTTTTGAGTATATAGGTCTTTCCTTTGTTTTGGCATGTTGGTTTATTATTCTATATTTCATATTTATTTATACTTTTTAACAAATAGACTTTACATTTTAGAGCAGTTTTAGGTTCATAGCAAAATTGAGCAGTGAACTCCTGCCCCCACATATGCGTAGTTTCTTCCACTATCAACATTCCATACCAGAGTGGTACACTGTTGCAATCTACATTGATACATCATTATCACTTGAGGGCCATAGTTTACATTAGAGTTCACTCTTGGTGTACATTCTATAGGGTTGTGAGAAATGTATAATGAAATGTGTCCACTATTATAGTATCATACAGCGTAGTTTCACTGCTCCAAAAATCCTCTCTGCTTCACTTGTTTATCACTTCTTCTCCTCTGTCTTCTTGTAACCATTTATCTCTTAACTGGCTCCACAGTTTTATCTTTTCCAGAATGTCATACAGTTGGCATTGGACAGAGTGTTGCCTTTTTCACATTGGCTTCTTTCACTAAGTAGTATGCATTTAAAGTTCTTCCATGTCTTTTTTTTTATTTATTTCATCATATTATGGAGGTACAAATATTGTTAGGGTAATAAATATTGCCCCTGCCCCCCTATGTGTCCAATCCCCAGGTGGTGTGCGTCACACAAGTTATGGAAGCATACACCCCTTTCCTCCTCCCCCCTACCGCCTGCCCACCACCCAATAAAAAGTTTTGTTTTGATTTTTTTTGACATTTTGGATACATTGTATATATTTGCCTCTCCCTAAGAAGGGTTAGAGTATGCCCTTCCCCTCCAAAATACTCGCCACATCCCTAAGATTGGGTCCCCCCACCCCCCGAATCCCTGGTGAGCATTGCCACCATTTGAAACCCATAGTTTTAATCAGTCAGTACCAATTTGATGGCGAGTAGATGTGGGGCCCATTTTCCATGTCTTGCGTCGCCTCACTTTGGATAACGGGCTTAAGGATTTCTTAGGATTGAGTAATATTCCATTGTGAGGATATACCACATTTTAGTTATCCACTCATGAATTGACGGGCACTTGGGTAGTTTCCATGACCATGCAATAGTGAATTGTGCTGCTATAAACATTCGGGTGCAGATGTCTTTATAATACAATGTCTTATGCTCTTTTGGGTAGATGCCCAATAATGCAGGGTCGAATGGAATTTCTATTTCTAGCTGTTTGAGGTATCTCCAAATTCTTTTCCACAAAGGTTGCACTAATTTGCAGTCCCAAGCAGTGTAGGAGTGTTCCTGTCTCTCCGCATCCTTGCCAGCATTTGTGGCTTTGGGATTTCTTGATATAGGCCATTCTTACTGGCATTAGGTGGTATCTCATTGTGGTTTGATTTGCATTTCTCTAATAATTAGAGAAGTTGAACATTTCTTTATATGTTTGCATGCCATTATTCTGTCTTCTTTGGAGAAGTTTCTTTTCATTTCTGTCGCCCATTTCTTCATGGGATTGTTTGCTTTTTTCTTGTTAATTCTTTTAAGTTCTAGATAGATTCTTGTCATTAGACCTTTGTCAGAGGTGTAGAGAGCAAATATTTTCTCCCACTCTGTGGGTTGTCTATATGCTCTACTGATGGTTTCCTTGGCTGTGGAGAAACTTTTTAATTTGATCAGATCCCATTTGTTTATTTTTGATGCTGCAGTGATTGCCTTGGGGGTCTTCCTCAAAAATTCTTCACCTAGGCCAATGTCTGATAGGGTTTTCCCAACATCTTCTTCTAGGATTCTTAAGGTTTCATGCCTTAAGTTTAAGTCTGTTATCCATCTTGAGTGAATTTTTTTGAGAGGTGAGAGGTAGGAATCCTGATTTGTTCTTCTGCATGTAGCTAACCAGTTTTCCCAGCACCATTTATTGAAGAGAGATTCTTTTCCCCAATGTATATTTCTGTCAGCTTTATCAAAGATTAGATTGCCGTATACTGATGGTTTCATCTCTGGTATCTCAGATCTATTCCAGATATCTATGCTTCTGTTCTTGTGCCAGTACCAGGGTGATTTAACTATTATTGCTTTATAGTACAGCTTGAAGCCAGGAAGACTGATGCCTCCCAGTTTGTTATTTCTATTTAAGATTGCTTTGGTTATACGAGGTTTTTTCTGGTTCCATACAAAGTGAAGAATTATTTTTTCTAGATCTGTAAAGAATGCTGATGGTATTTTCATGGGGATTGCATTGATTCTGTAGATCACTTTAGGTAATATTGACATTTTAACGATATTGATTCTACCAATCCATGAACAAGGTAGATTTTTCCATCTGTTTAAATCTGCAATTTCTTTTTTTAGTGTTTTGTAGTTCTCCTTATATAAATCTTTTGTATATTTCGTTAGGTATACTCCTAGATATTTAATTTTCTTTGGGGCTATAGTAAACAGTATTGCATTTTTGATTTGAGTTTCTGCTCGATGATTGTTGGCATATATGAATGCTTCTGACTTGTGTATATTGATTTTATAACCTGAGACTTTACCAAATTCGGTTATCAAGTCTAGGAGTCTCTTGGAAGAGTCCATGGGTTTTTCTAGGTATAATATCATATCATCAGTGAAGAATGAGAGTTTGATTTCATCTGCCCCCACTTGAATGCCCTTAATACCCCTCTCCTGCCTGATTGCTATCGCTAGGACTTCAAGTACTATGTTGAATAGGAGAGGAGATAGCGGGCACCCTTGTCTAGTTCCGGATCGAAGGGGGAAAGATTTCAATTTTTCTCCATTTAGGATGATATTAGCAGTGGGTTTGTCATAGATGGATTTAATTAGTTTAAGGTATGAGCCATCTATGCCTATTTTGTTAAGAGTTTTTATCATAAAGGTGTGTTGGACTTTGTCAAATGCTTTTTCTGCATCTATTGACAGAATCATATGGTCTTTGTTCTTGATTTTATTTATAAAGTGAATTGCATTTATAGACTTGCGTATATTGAACCATCCTTGCATCTCTGGAATAAAGCCCACCTGGTCATGGTGAATTATTTTTTTGATGTGCTGCTGAATCCTATTTGCCAAAATTTTATTTAGGATTTTTGCATCTGTATTCATGAGGGATATTGGTCTGTAATTTTCTTTTTTTGTTGTGTCCTTTCCTGGCTTTGGTATCAAGGTGATATTGGCTTGGTAGAATGAGTTAGGAAGGATACCATCCTTCTCAATGGTGTGGAATAGTTTCTGTAGTATAGGTATGAGTTCATCTTTGTATGTTTGGTAGAACTCTGAAGTGTAGCCATCTGGCCTGGGACTTTTCCATTTGGGCAGGTTTTTAATTACTGCTTCAATTTCTGAGCTTGAGATTGGTCTGTTTAGGAATTCTGTTGCCTCCTGCGTGATCTTAGGGAGGTTGTATGAATCCAAGAATTTGTCCATTTCATCTTCGTTCTGTAGTTTTTGGGCATATCGTTTTTTTATAATAGTCAAATATAATGTTTTGTATTTCTTTGGTATCTGTTGTGATCTCTCCTTTTTCATTTCTTATTGAGTTTATTACAGTCCTTTCCCTTTGGGTCCTTGTCAATCTAGCAAGAGGGCCATCGATTTTGTTTATCTTTTCAAAAGACCAGCTTCTGGTTTTGTTGATTTTTAGTATAGTTCTCTTGTTCTCCATTTCATTCAGTTCTGCTTTGATCTTTGTTATTTCTTTTCTTCTTCTAGGACTGGAAATTGTTTGCTCTTCTTTTTCCAATTCCTTGAGGTTATTCATTAGGTTGTCAGTATCTAGGCTTTCTGTTTTTTGAATGTGAGTGTTAATTACTATTAGTTTTCCTCTCAGGTATGCTTTTGCTGTATCCCACAGGTTTTGGTAAGAGGTATCACCGTTATCATTTTGTTTGAAGAAATTCTTTATTTTTCTCTGAATTTCTTCCTTTACCCAATAATTTTTCAACAATAGGTTGTTTAGTTTCCATGATTTTGTGAGGGGTTGAGTGTTCCTATAGGAATTGTACTGTAATTTTATACCGTTATGGTCAGAGAAGGTACAAGGTATAATTTCTATTTTCTTGAATTTTTTGAGATCTGATTTGTGGCCTAGGATGTCATCCAATTTTGGAGTAGGATCCATGGGCTGCTGAAAAGAATGTAAATTCAAGTTTGTTTGGATGGAATGCTCTACAAAGATCTGTCAGACCTTTTTGATCAAGGGTTTTATTCAGGTTCATTAATTCTTTGCTTCTTTTCTGTGTGGAGGATCTATCCAGATCATTCAATGGAGTGTTGAAGTCCCCTGCTACTATGGTAGTGTTATGTAACAAGGTGTTTATATTAGACAAGGTTTGCTTTAAGTAATTGGGTGCTCCTGTGTTGGGTGCGTAGATATTAAGAATTGTTAAATCTTCTTGTTGGATCTTCCCTTTCACCATTATATAATAGCCATCTTTATTCTTTTTTACTTTTGCTATTTTAAAGCTTATATTATCTGCAAGTAGTATAGATACTCCAGCTTTCTTCTGACTTCTGTTTGACTGGATGATAGTTTTCCATCCCTTGACCTTCAACTGGCAGGCATCTTTGTGGGTTAGATGTGTTTTCTTAGACAGCAGATGCTAGGCTTGTGAATTTTTATCCACTCTGCCAGTCTATGTCTCTTCAGAGGACAGTTTAAGCCGTTTACATTAATTGAGAGGATTGAAATTGGAGGAAGATTACCATTCATATTCTTGGGTGGATCTTGTTGCTTTGTTTTAATCCTTGAGCCATCATTTAGTTCGGGATCTAAACTTTAATTCATTGATGATTTCACTTTGAGGAATGTCTACTGACCTGTTCGGTTAGAAATGCGGGTCTGAGAACTTCATGTAGGGATGGTCTGGTCTTTGCAAATTCCTTCAGTGATTGTTTGTCTGACAAGGACTTTATTTCTCCCTCATAGATGAAATTTAATTTTTCCAGATAAGGAATCTAGGTTGGGCTTTGTTCTGTTTTAGAAGATTAAGGATAGGCACCTAATCCCTCCTGGCTTGTAAGGTTTCAGATGAGAAGTCAGCTGTTAGTTTGATAGGCTTACCTTTGTAGGTCATCTGCTCCTTTTGTCTTGCTGCACGGAGAATTGTTTCTTTCACGTTTACTTTGGTCAGCCTTAAAACCACGTGGCGAGGTGATTGCCTTTTCACATTGAGTCTCCCAGGGGTTCTGTGTGCTTCTTGTATTGGGATATCAAGATTTCTGGCCAGGCCTGGCAAATTTTCCTCCAGTATTCTGTGAAATAATTTTTCCAGCCCTTGAGAATGTTCCTCTTCCCCGTCCTGAATCCCATTCAATCTGATATTTGGTTTTTAAACATAATCCCACACTTTCTGTAAACTTTGGTTTTGTTTCTGTGTTCCCTTTCTTCCTCTGATTTGTTTAGAGCATAGTCATAATCTTCAAGTTCTGAGATTCTTTCTTCTGCATGGTCCATCCTGTTCTTTAGGCTTTCCACTGAATTATGGAGATCCTTAATTGTTTCCTTCATTGCCAGAATTTCTGTTTGGTTTTTATTGATAGTCTCAATTTCTTTTGAGAATATTTCATTCATTTCCTGTATTGTTCTTGTGGTTTCTCTCTGTTTTGATTCTATTTTCTCTTCAATCCCATTTAGTTTTTTAGCAATCCATATTTGGAAATCTTCCTCTGTCAGTTTACTCATATCATGTAAGTTGGTGTCAGATGATGGAACATGAGTATTTTGCTTTGGAGGTGACTTTTCTCTCTGCTCCTTCATGTTTCCTGTAAACTTTTGCTGGTTGTTTCTCATCTGGACGCTTTATTGAGGATCAGAGATGCAGGGAATGGATTATGAGCTAAAATCAGCAGTGCTTGGGCTGCCAGGGACCACTGAATTCTCCACTGAGGGGTGAAGACTGTCCCTTTTCTGTGTGTCACCAGTGGAGCTTTAGCCACTGCAGACCCCTGGGGAGGATCCATGGAGGATGGCGCTAGGATGGCAGATAAAGAATTCTAGGTTGGGCTTTGTTCTGTTTTAGAAGATTAAGGATAGGCACCCAATACGTCCTGGCTTGTAAGGTTTCAGATGAGAAGTCTGCTGTTAGTCTGATAGGCTTACCTTTGTAGGTCATTTGCTGCTTCCCTCTCACTATTTTTGTGTCCTTTCACCCCTCTTCCGCCCCTTCCCCGGCAGAGTTTAAGCAGCTGGGGTCAACGGGCAAGTTCCGCCAAGGGTTGAAAACTATCCGGGTGTCCCTGCGGTGGTGGCGCTTAGGCCACTGGAGATCTGCAGAAGATGGCTCTCACCCTGCCCTCTGTCCCTTCACTGGCAGAGCTCTGGCGGCTGGGAACCCCAACTATCTGCGTGTCCTTGGTGGTGGTGGGGCTTGGGCCACTGTAGACCTCTGGGGAGAGTCCCAGAGGATGGATCTCACCCTCCTCTTCCACTCCCTCTCTCATTGCACTTGGGACGCTGCCCGAGTCCACCAGGCAACTCAGTAAAATGAGCAATCTGTCTCACTTTTCTGTCCCTTCATAAGAGCAGCATACACTGCTGGTGTTTACAGATCTCCCAGCAAAGGCGACCTTACACCGTGCCCTGGAGATTTCAAATTACTTTCTGCTCCTGCGTCCTCTCCAACCTGCCTGTCTCTGTTACCGCTTCAGGCTGTCTTCAGGCCCTTCCCTGCTTGCGTGGGCATGGAGGTCGGTGAAGGAGAAGTCCTCCCCCTGTGGGATGGATCACACAGCCGTGTGGCTGCCACTGAGCGTGGCCAGCTTGCACTCCAATCCCCGCTGTACCACTTGGATTCTCGGAGCTTCACAGCAAATCCACTGAGTCACTTTCATCCTTTTCCCAGCACTGCTGCCCCTCGAAGCTTCCCTGCAATTCCGTGAAGCAGATCCTATGGGAGCACTCCCCACTCCAGTGATTCAGGCCGCCTTCTTCACCTCCCACTCCAAGAGCAGACAGCCAGGAGGTCATCCTTAGTCTGCCATCTTTGACAATCTATGGTTGAGGATTTTGTATGGCAAGGAGCCCGAGCAGGAAGGTGCTGTGCTGATTTAAAAATAGGAAGTGTCTGCCTTGCAAAGGATGCACTGTTGAGAACACCTCTTATTTTTGAAGTGAAAATGTTCTTATTCTGTGTTTATTTATTTTTCTAGCATAATGTCAACAGAAGAAAGTGAGGATAGCAAGAAAGGAATACCCCTGTAGGTGACCTGCCGCACAGGAGCCGCAGTCTGGCTCCCTGCTCACGGAGAGGCCGGTGACCGGGCGCAGGGCCCCTGACGGGGCGCAGGGCCAGGAGCAGGTTCCAGCCGGTGACGGTGACGGGGCGCAGCGCCAGGAGCAGGTTCCAGCCGGTGACGGTGATGGGGCGCAGGGCCGGGAGCAGGTTCCAGCCGGTGACGGTGATGGGGCGCAGGGCCGGTGACGGGGCGCAGGGCCAGGAGCAGGTTCCAGCCGGTGACGGTGATGGGGCGCAGCGCCAGGAGCAGGTTCCAGCCGGTGACGGTGATGGGGCGCAGGGCCGGTGACGGGGCGCAGGGCCAGGAGCAGGTTCCAGCCGGTGACGGTGATGGGGCGCAGGGCCGGTGATGGGGCGCTGGCCGGGAGCAGGGCACAGGACGGGGGACGCGGTGGGCCCCGTGAATAAGGAACTGAAGTGAAACCCATGATCCACAAAGGAGGGTTCTGTGGGAGGTCTGTAGAGAAGTGGGTTTAGGCTAGAAATATGATCAGGAGGGCAATAACTATGCTGTTAGTAGAATTTAGCAGGCCAAGGCTGGGCGTATTCTTTTCTGGAACGACTCCTGCCCGCGCACGGCTCACGGGAGCTGAGAGTGCCGCAGCCCGGCCGTGGCCGTGGCCGTGGCCGTGGCCCGCGGTGTCCCCGGCGAGCGGGCGCGGGCGACGCCTCCCGCAACCTGCGCGCCGTCCTTCATTTTAACCCCGGCCCGCAGTGTCGGGTGGAGGTGTCCGCTAAGTACACAGTTAAGAAGTGAACGTGTTTGGGAGGGCAAATGCTTCTAGGCCTGGTGTCCTCGCAACCAGGATTTCTGAAAATGTCCTGGTTGCCACTTTCATTGGCACATGGAAAAATCCAAATAACCAATCCAACAAAATTTGGTGTGGTTACACTTTATCTCTCTCCTTATAAGCCGATACTTTTTCTAAAGGAATGATTAAGGGTTGAGAACTGCAAGCCACTGATATTACTAACAGGAATTACAAGACCTCAGCAGGAATTTTGCTTCAGAGTCTGCGGAAAATTGCTCATACATGTTTTGCCAAGCGCAGGGTATGCCTTGCAGAGTGAAACACCCAGCCGCCGGCTCCAGAGCGTTTGCGGAACTCGCCGAAGGAGGGAGGTGAGAAGGTGTTTAGGAAGCAGGAAGCAAATTCGAAGCAGGAAGAAATACCTTCACTCAGATACATTGTTGCTTTCTCTTTGAGGAAACCAATATTATGGTTAAAGGTCTGGCTTTATAGTCAGACATACCCAGGGCTGAATTCCTCATTAGGCATGGCCTTTGTGACCTTGAATAAATTATTAACCTTGCTAAATCTCACTTTCCTTACTTCTAGAATGGCATAATCATGGTAATTTTCTCAAGGTGAGGATTAAATAAACTAATGCTTGCAAAGTTTTACCACTCTTCTTATTTTCATTATTATGAGTAATAATAATTATTGACATGCAGGATCATGTAAAGCTTCTGAAATGTGAGAAATTACAAAACACAGATGCGAGCCCCATCATTATTCTCACTGGCTTGGGTAGAGGGCAAAATGTGAGAGACCAGGGGCATGAGGAGAGCTTGTCTAAGGATAACCTGTTATCCCTCTTACGGAAATACCTGTCAAACTTGGGAGAAGTGGTGATGCCAGCTTGAATTTAAGACAATGTGAGATTATCTGGAAGACTGGCGTAGCAGGTTGGTGGGAGGCTATTTGCATGGGCTATGTGGGACTTCTGGGAGAGACGGAGAAATGAAGGAGCACGTATGGCCCGTCTGACCTGGTAGAAATGCTTGTATTTTGCTTGTCACGTTTTGAATTTTACTCTTGAGAGACTGACAAAGGCCAGAGCATATATGACAATAAAAGTCTGACACATATAAGTAGCCTGGAAGACAAAGTCAACTTCTTTAGTGACAAGTCCAGGGTGCCAAACTGCAACCTATGCAACAAATGGCCCCAACGGGTGATGACTTGGTCAGTGACTGCAGAATTTCCTTTTTTTTTTTTGCCTCAACTTCCAACTCAGGACCAACCAAGGAAAGCCAAATGAGCTCTTCAAACAAATCACATAAGTTGCTCTGATTCTAGTTAGCCTGCCTCCAGCTTCCCCATGGCAACGATCTCCTCTAATCAGAGTATACCTGAAACCTTCCCTTTTTTCGTTACCCAGCTTTCCCACTCCACCGTCTGCTTTTGAGTCTCTGCCAAATGCACATGATGTGGGCAGACTCTCTTGCCCCTGTTTAGGGAGTGTCCCATAACAAGCTCTGAATAAATATCCTGTTTATTCTCATTGGGGTTGTTTTCACTTGTTACCACATTCTTTGGCATGTATGTCTGTTTTCATGAAACGATGTTTAACATTAATGCATTAAATTACCAATGAGTAAAATAAATGTTTGAGTGGCACTATATTGAATCCTGTACCCCTGGATGTCTGTAAGCCCTGGTTTGAGAAGCACTGACTTTAGGATCATAGGATCTTTTTTTAAGCAAATTTTTTGAGGTATAATTGACATACATGTAATTCGCCCATTGGAAGCATATAGTTCAATTGTTTTAATTAAATTTGTATGTTGTGCCACCATTACCATAATCCAGTTTTAGAAAATTTCTGTCTCCCCAAAAGTTCTCTCATGACCATTTGTAGTCATCTCTATTCCCTCCCCAAGCCTGAGACAATCAGTGATCTGTTTTCTGTCGCTAGAAAGTTACCTTTTGTAGAAATTTGATATATGTGGGATCATTAAGAAATAGTAGTCTTTTGTGTCTGGTTTCTTTAAATTAGCATTATATCTTTGATGTTCACCTACGTCATAGAATGTACCATAAATTTGATCTTTTTATTGCCGAATAGCATTCCATTGTGTAAATACCACATTTTGCTTATTCTTTTACCAGTTCATGGATATTTGGGTTTCCAGTTTGGGCCTATCATGAATAAAGCTGCTATTGATGTCCATATACAAGTCTTTGTGTGGAAATTTTATTTCTTTTGGGTATATACTATGGAGTGGAATTGCTGGGTCATGTGGTCAGTTTATGTTTAACTTCTTAAGAGATTGCCCAACTGTTTTCCAAAGCGATTGCACCATTTTACATTCCCACCAGTAATGTATGAGGGTTCCAGTTTCTCTACACCCTTACCAGCACTTACGTCTGTCTTTTTGATTATAGCCATTCTAGTGGGCACGTAATGTATATCATTTTGGTTTTAGTTTGCATCTCCCTAGTGTCTAACAATATTGAGCATCTTTTTATATGCTTATTCGTTCATATATCTTATTTGGTGAAATATCTATTTATATCCTTTGCCATTTTTAAAATTGGCTTGTCTTTAATTGCTTTTGGGAATTCTTTATATATTTTGTATACAAATCCTTTATCAGATATGATTTGTAAATACTTTCTTCCAGTTTGTGTTTATATTTCATTGTCTTAATTATATATT
This sequence comes from Mirza zaza, assembly GCA_008750895.1. Taxonomy (NCBI): domain Eukaryota; kingdom Metazoa; phylum Chordata; class Mammalia; order Primates; family Cheirogaleidae; genus Mirza; species Mirza zaza. Next base: position 19,750 of record VSMD01031195.1, on the reverse strand, counting down.
TTAAAGTGTAAAAGCTTTTAAGTTAAATTTATCAACTTTTTCTTTTATGGATCATGTATGTTTTGGTGCCATTTCTAAGAAATTTCATCTAATTCAAGGTCCAAAGATTTTATTCTGTGTTTTTGTTAGTATAAAACTAAGCTTTATAGTTTTAGATCTTCATTTATGTTTATGACCAATTGTGAATTAATTTTTAGGTACAGTGTGAGATCAGGGTCTAGTTTTATTTCTTTGAATATGAATATCTAATTGTCCAAGCACCATTTGCTGAAAAGACTATGCTTTCTTCCATTGAATTACCTTGGCACACCTTTGTTGAAAATCAATGGACCATAAATGTGAAGGTTTGTTTCTGGATTTCCTGTTCTGTTCCATTAGATATAGATCACACTACCTTGATTACTATAGCTTTATAGTAAGTTTTAAAATCAGGTAGCATATGTCATTCAGTGGTGTTCTTTTTTCAAAATTGTTTTGGCTATTGTAGGTCTTTTGCATTTCCATATGAATTTTAGGGTCAGTTCATCTAATTTGCCTTAGGACTCCATACAGCTTTGGCACTGAGCAGGCTCAGGTCCTGGTGGTGCAGGTTGGCAGAGCAGCTGAAGGGCTTGGTATGCGTGAGGAGCGGCCTTGGTGGTCCTGCGGTGGAGTTCGTGTGCCTGTTGGAGTAGATGACAAAGACATCAATGGCCCATACAGGGACTTGCTATACCCTGGGAGACTCAGGACCACCTCCCTAGCATATATGAAAAATTACGGCTGAAATAATTGAGTGCTCACCACTCTCCAGAGCACATTATGTGGATTCTTTAATAGCACTGTGAAGATGGTATGATTGTTACCTCTACTTTATCGATGAGGAAACTGAAGTTCAGAGTGGTTAAGTAAATTGCATCATAAGTAAATGTCAGAGTTAATGTCAAACCCAGCATACTGGACCCAAGGGCATTGCTTGTAAATACTGCGTTATACAGCTCTGCCCACCAAAGTTTCTAGAAATAGTAAAGGGAGGGAAAGGCACTTAATAGTTGAGATTAACCAACTAGTGTGCAGAAAAGTGTTAATGTAGCTGGCCTCAGGCTGCTGTCCTGGAGAGGCCTACTTGCCAGGTTGGCTCCTGATAGGCATCTGGGAACTTGGGCTTAAGGAGTTCCCACCACTCTGATAAGAGGTGCTCATTGTGCCCAGACTATACAAACAGTGGGTTTATCCTGAGCACCTGTTTCCCTTCTGGCACTCTAGAAACTTGGTAGGAGCTGGGCAGACAGTGCCTACGTGAGTAGCCACCAATAAAAACCTTGGTCACTGAGTTTCTAATGAACTTCCTGGCAGGTAGCACATCACGCGTGTTGTCATAATTCAAAGCTGACGGAATCATATGTGTCCTGTGTGACCCTCTGAGGGAGGACTCCTGAGGGCCTCCTTCTGGACCTTGCTCTATGCACCCTTTCCCTTTATTGATTGTGTTTTCTATCCTTTTGTTGCAGTAAATCTCAGCTATGAGTATAACTGCGTGCTGAGACCTGTGCTCCCTCCTAGCAATTGATTGAACCTTGGAGTGATGCGGGGACCTCCACCACATTGATCACATGGAGATTTTTATAAGACCTGGGACATAATTTAAACCCACAGACTGGTTGCAGGGCCAAGGTTATAAAAGGAACAGGTTATTGTCAGTGCAGAGATTCTCACATCTGTAAAAACTGAACAACACAGAGAATTTCTGCTTATCCCCCACAAAAATATGAATTACCGATAAATAAAACAATGCTGAAGTTGAAGTATGAGCTTATGAGAATCCTTGGTATGTTCTTTCAAGAGTTAATCCAGTTCTGTACCTTAGTTAAATGTGATTGTACATGTGGGGATATTTTTAATATCCTTAAAGCAATTCATATCTATGGCTGAAAGAAGGAAGACCCTTATGTTGACACACACAAAAAATCACTTTAGGTTTAAAGTGACTATTTTCAAAATTAACTGCCAATGTCAAAATACTGGTAAGTAGGGAATGCATACTCTCAAAAGAAAATATGTACATGTTAAAGTAAAACATATAATGACATTTTTATTTTGTAGACTTTAATAGAGGGAGAGGAACTATAAATATGCAGGTGTGTATAATATATAATTATAATATTATAATTACATATTATAATTTAATAAATTATACACACCTAGTGTATAATTTATAAGGATTAAAAAGATACTGTATGTGAAACTACAAATTGTCAAACAAATGTAAGGTATTCCCATTAACCTCCAATGATTAGACATAGGTAGATAAATGTAGACATAGGATGTCCACTCCATAAAATAGAGAAATTTCTCATTTGCTAATTTTGTCTGCTGCCTTTCAGAAAAGTTATAAAATACTCTCAAAATAACATCAATATTTGTTGGTTTCTTGTTTATGGGGATATCATTTATGTTTATGTCTGATGAAGTTGTCAGTGTAAAAGTTTGTTTTTCTATGATCTTAATATTTTAGAGAAGGGCTTTAGAATTGCTGAAGATTAGTTAAAGAAATTCAGTATATTGTCACATTTTGATGTCAAAATTGAGGCTCAAGAGATTAGGAATTCCGATCAATCCAAGAGGACTTTGTGTATACTTATAAAATGTAGTGATGGAACCTCACCTACTCATTGGGAACCATAAATTCAACACAGGGAACAGAAAAATATCTTGGAAAAGATATGAATGCATATTAGAAAAATGATTAATAACAGTAAAGATGACTTTTTAAATGACTATTGAGTTTTCCATTAAAGTTTTGTTATTCTAAAAGCATCTACTTTGTAAATAATTAAGGGATTCTGATTTCCAGTGTTATTAGTTTGTGAACAAACTCAATAGTTGTTTTTTACTTATAGTTACATTTTCTTATTTAAAATCGACAACACTTTTTCCTTACTATTAAATGCCAAGTCAGAACCTAGAGAGGCTAATTTTTTCATCTCTAATTTAACTCATTTTAGCAGACACTATGTTTTTTGAAATATTTCCTCAGTAAAATTTACCAGAAGATCTTAGAAAGCTGTTTCTTTTCTCTTCTTCATTCTATCTTCCCTACTAATATCTTTGACTTTTCTACAAAATCATTTCTCTTCATTCTCTGAACTGTTCTTTTCTGCTTTTTACGTATAATGGAGAAGCGCTCCTTCAACATCATACACACTGTCATGTCTCTTAAAGTGTGTCTAAGAGCTTCACTGAGAGGAGCAGAAAAACCTTGGATCACCCCTTACTGCATAAGCATTATTTCAGTAATCTGAAAATGACTGGAAATGTTGAAAAATAAACACATATTTATTTTGCAAAAAAAAAAAAAGGTGGTAGAAATTGTCTTTTGTAAAAACTCCTGGTATTCAGAGTAAAACAGCTCTTTTTCTTCAGTGAAGAAGATGTGTGCACACACACACACACCCAGAACAGATGGCTGTGAATGGCGGGAGACAAAGTGACCCTCTGCCTGACAACTCACTGGCTGGCCAACCTTTAAGGCAAGAGGTAAGATGTGCCTTTTTTTAGCTTGCCTGTTGGAGGTCCCAGTGGTATACGTGAGGCTAACTTTCGTTTTTCTTATGTTGCTGCTATTTAAAAAAACCTAACACATGAATTTATTAGTATTGAAGTTTTTAACAAAGTGCAGAACTGGTAAAAATTTAAAGCACATTTTAGCACTTTAAATGTGGTAAGCATTCAGTCGACATTTAGAGCTGATGATGTAGCATTTATTTTATTCTTTTTGGTTTTTCAGAAAAAAATCACAATACACATAAGTGTATCTTTCATGTAATATCAATATAAATTTTGCATCAGAAAAATCAAATGAAAAGCATTCACTCATTCTATAAAAATGTGCTTTTGTGTTTTAGGAAGGCAAAAACAAATAACCTCTGGGCTAAAAAAGCAATTCTGTAAATTTAAAAGTAATTTCCTCAAGCAGAAGTAAAATAACCAACTCTCCAAGCATACTATTTTATTCACTTCAAATAAAGCAAATTCAAAATGTGTGCAAACCAGTATAGTTGAGTAAGAAGTAGGCAAAGTCATTTTATATTTTCTCTGTAATTTTCTTGACATCTTCTATTACTTAGTTGGCCTCTGTCAATCAAAGAAGAATGGCAGCAATTGTAAGCTTTTAGAAAGATGAGTAATTTTCATCTAATTGTAAATTGGCGCTACAAATATATCAGTAATATTACTAGCCATCAGTTAGTAGAGGTTTCTAGGGTTTACATATAGATGCCCATTCATTAATAAGTTGTATGTAAATACATGTATTAAGTATTTAAATGTTATATAACAGTGCGTGTCTCAATATTAATTATTTACTATTACATGGTCATATTAATGTTATATCTGTCCACTATTTAACTGCATATTATATTTGATGAGTAGAGGCGAATCCTGCTCTAGTGGTTGTAAATGATAGCTGCTTGTCAATCTGAACTTTTGACTTCGGTACTGCCCGTTCAGTATTCAGTGTGTGGCTCATAACCATTAAATTCTGAAAGGTCAACAATTCTCTCAGCCCTGAATGTTAATTTTGACATCATTTTGCCAGGGAAAGGAAGAAATGTGACATGAATTATTGAAGTAGAAAAGCCAAAAAGAATGCTCCTAGGAGAGTGATATCTATTTTTACATTACCAACTTTATTTTCTTCTTTAACATCAATTTAGACTCTTTGCTGATTATGTCAGTTGGCTTTACTTTAAAACAAATCATTTTTTAAAATGTGACTCTTTCTGGCAAGGGGTTATGATTTAATATATGTTAATTATGGGGATCAAAACGTGTTGTTTGGCACATTCATTTTCATAACAAAAGTGTGACGCACGGGCAGCTCCAGACACGGCTCTCCCTGTCCCGCCTCCTGACAGGCAGGCTGGGCGCAGGCTGGCGTGGCTGGGCCCAGCGAGTCGCTTCTGAGGAGCAGAAAGCAGCGTCGCGATGGGCTGTCTCTGCCGTGCCTTGGTTGCTCACGTTGTCGCTCGTGCCCTCTCCTGCCCTCTTGCTGGCTGCCGGGTCGTGAGATGCCCGTGGAGAGGCCCGTGGACTGAGGGAACTGCCAGCTAACAACTCACGAGGAACTGGGGCCCGGGTCCAGCGACATGCTGGGATCTGAATCCTGCCAGCAGTCATGCAGGTTGGAAGTGGAGCCTCCCTAGATGAGCCTTGAAATGACTGAAGTCTGAGAGTTGCCCAGGGTAAGAAGATCCAGTTAATTTGTGCCTGGCTCCATGAACCAGGGAAGCTGAGAGACAGTAATTGTTTTAAACCACTAACATTTTGGGTAATTTGTTATACAGCCATAAATAACTAATACAATGGACAGATTGAAGAACTGAATAATTACCTGATGAATTTGGGTTGTGGAGACATATAATTTGCTTAAATTCCAATCAACTGTGATACTATACAGAATCTCTCTGAAGAGATAAGAAGAATTATAAAATATTTTGAACTTACACTATTTTTCTAATAATTCTCTCTCCACATCCATGCTCTATACCTAACGTAAGCTTCACTTTTTATTTATTTTACTCATAGAGATAGAACTATAATATTAGAATGTTTCTCTATACTTAATTACTCACTAGCCAAATGACAAAAATCAAATAATTTGAGAAAAATGCTTTACATCTCATAGGTCCTGGCCATGTCATGTCAAGGAACATGAACTATAGTGTACATTTATAATACATTCATGACTCATGCAAAAAGTTTCTTCCCATGGGGTGTTCTCAGTAGAGTGCTCCTTTGAGGTGATCTGCTGGACCACACTGGTCGCTGTGCGGCACAAAGTACAAGAGACTGGGTGGCAAATGCAATCTCCCAGATGGAAATTGCCAAAGAAAATTTTCTTTGAACTTACATTACATAATTTTTTCACTGCTTTCCCTTACCTTAAGTATGCATTGGTAATTCAAAAAGCATGCTGTGGACAGGTAGAATTCTGAAATACATGATTAAAGACATTGTGTCAGTTATATGTGAAGTACTAAGAGTTTTCCATATTTTCTTCTTACAACATTGATATGTCCAGGTGAGTAGGTGTAAGGAAAGTAAGGCTGAAGTTTATCGGGTTAGTTAATTTTGCCAGAGAAACTAAATTAAATTAAGAGGTATTTCTGGTTTAACTTTATTCCAGATCTAAGAACAGTTTTGTGCAAATTTGGTAACTCTGATTTGAAGTTGTTCTGTGAAAGTATTGTGGTTTTCATTTTCTGATGAATATAGCTGATTCTAAATAATTTAGCTGTTGGCTCAAGGGCAGTTTTTGGATGGTACAGATTCTTTTCTTCTGCTTCTGTATTTAGGGCATTCTAATTAAGCATTTCAACCAGACACAGGAGGCAAACTCAGGTTATCTTGTGGTTTGGCATATTGACTGTTCTACTAAAGAGGGTTAGTGGAGGAGGAAGTTGGATTTAACAGGAAACTTCAGCTAATTTCCATGATTCATATTGGGTCCTCTTAACAAAGGAACTAAGTGTTTGTTGGTTTTAAATATCGACTCCTGCTGAATCAATACAATGCTGGTGAAGATACAACAGAACAAGAAAGTTTATTCATGAGGGTTGGAATTGACCCTAATGATATCTGGTTTGTATTTCCATAGCTGAATGTTATAAATATTCTTAACATTATTGCTATGGGCCATTGGACAAACACAGACTATTAAACCATGAGTCAAATTTACCTACTTTCTGGGAGTTTGCTAGTTTGTTTAGAGAGCAATTGATTTTGATTATCTGTTATTTGCTCAGATTACTTGTAATCAGTTAGGTGTAGCGAGTTATTCAGTATCCAGACACATGTAATCCTGACAAAGTTTGCTTTTCTTGCAGAGGCTTTTAATGGTAGTTGCTTTCAGCCACCTTCAAGAAATGATTCTCTCCAATATTGCATGAAAGATAAATCACATGCTCTATGTAGTTTGACAATGGTAGAAGGAAAATGGCTAATTATATATTTAACTTTAGACTAATTTCCCTATTTTAAAATCACAAGCAGTTGTTGTAATATATAGTTCTTTTCTTATTATTTATTTTTATTTTTTTCTTGAGACAGAGTCTCACTCTGTCACCCCAGGTAGAGCGCCGTTGTGCCATCATAGTGCACTGCAACCTCAAAGTCCTGGGCTCAAGTGATCCTCCTGCCTCAGCCTCCTGAGTATCTGGGACTACAAGCATGTCACCATGCCCAGCTAATTTTTCTATTTTTCGTAGAGATGGGGTCTCACTCTTGCTCAGGCTTGTCTCAAACTCCTGAGCTGAAGCAGTCCTCCTGCCTCAGCCTCCAAGAGTGCTAAGATTACAAGTGTGAGCCACCAGGCCCAGCTTATACACTGATATTTTATACCTTCATGCTTTTGCACTGCACATATTTCATGCACTTCATGCTGTTCCTTTTGCTTGAAATTTCCCAACTTTTGCCATTCAAGACTCATCCCAGGTGTCATCCCCAAGAAGAAAATTTAAATCCGAGCCCACTTCCAACCCTGCACAGCTTAGCTGCCTCTCTTCTGTGCTTGTATATCCCAGGTTCACCCGCCTTTCCGATCACATTTCACTTTGTACCATAAGATTGGTTTATTTGTCTGACACCTCTCTTACCCCCCTGATTATAACACTTGAAGTCAGGAACTATATTCTATTTAACGCTATAGCCAAAATGACAAGGACAGTGCTTGGCACGTAGCTGCTCAGTAATTCTTTATGTGGATAGTTAATAAATGAATAAGATTAGTTCAATTAAAAAATAACTATTTATCCATAAGAAATACGGTTATTCTACAGTTTTCTTGTGGTGTTTTTGGTAATGATAGTTTGCTAGAAATTTCTAATAATTAAAAAAGTCACAATTCAGAAGTTTACAGGTTTTTTTGGGGAAGGGTAGACCAATATTATTTTAAAATAAAAAAGCAAGGCTATAAATACTTCATGTTTGGAATTTCGAGAAAGTACTTAACTCTCTTGAATCAGGCTGTAGTTAACTGAAATTTTGAAATTTTGATTGCCATAGAGAGATAAAGCCTTTCTGATAACCAGTTGTGTAATTGTATTTGAAACCGTTCATTTTGGTTATCAATGACTGTTATGTAACAAACTATCCTCAATCTCAGTGATTCACAGTTCTGTGGGCTGTTTGGGCTTAGCTAGACGTTCCCATCTGGGGGCCCTCATGCGTGTGGTCAGATGGTTGTTGCCACTGGAATCATCTGAAGCCTTGGTTGGGCTGACTGTCTGAGGTGGCTTCTTCATTTCCTTGTCTGGCACCCACCTGGGATTGCTGGGACCCTGAGGGCCGGCTGCTAGGCATTTCTCTCTCTTCTCCACTTCTCCATTTTGTCTCTCTGTGTGGCTAGCTGGACTGTTTTGTAGTCAGGAAATCTCAAGGTATTTATACCTATTACATGGTCGCTGGCTTCTCGCAGCATAAATATTCCAGGAGGCCTCAGCAGGCATGCAACCTTTCTCTGCTCTCTCCTCTTGGTCACATACGAATCTAGGGCCAGCCCAGATCCAAGGCGAGGGAACTACATGAAGGCATGACTACTGGGACGTGTTGTTCATTGGAGGGTCACCTTGGGAGAACAGCTACCATTCTACAAATTTTATGTTTTGTAATATGGTATTCTTCCATTATGTATTAATAGAATGTCATTCTATAAATTCCATGTCATTTTATAGTTTTTTTGATGTAATAAATGTTTTAGCATATTTTAAAAGGTGTGGTAGGCAGAATAATAGCCCCAAAGATGTTCATGTCCTAATTCCTGGAACCTGTAAATATGTTAGATTACATGGCAAAGAGGAGTTAAGTTTGCAGGTAGGATTAAGGTTGTTAATCAGTTAGCTTTAAGGTAGGAAGAACATCCTACCTTAGCTGGGTGGGCCCAGTGTAATGACAAGGGTCCTTAAAATTAGAGAAGGGAGGCAAAAGAGGAGTCAGAGTCAGAGAGGGAAATGTGACCATGGAAGCAGTCAGAGTGTGAGATGTGAAGACTGGAATTTCCTTTGCTAATTCAGAAGATGAAGGAAAGGGTCCATGAGCTAATGACCACAGGAGGCATCTAGAAGCTAAGTCAAAGAAACAGATTTTATCAGAGCCTACAGAAAGGAAAATAGCTTCGAATTTGGCTCTGTGAGCCTTGTGTCAGACTTACAACTTACAAAACTGAAGGATAATAAAATGTATTGTTTTAAGCCACTAAGCTTGTGGTAATGTGTTTTAGGAACAACAGAAAACTAAGACAAAAGGCAGCATAAATTTCAGAATGAAGAGAAAGTACGTCATGCCTAGGTCCCACCTACGCCATGCGCATGTTCACTCTTCGAACTGTTTGAAAAATGACTCTAGGCCACCATGCGTGTTTAGTTATGATGCAAGTGATGCAACTTCAGGTGGGGCCTATTTTTATGATGTGGCAATACTTCTCTTTTCTTTCTAAGAGGACATTACTCAGTCAAAGTGATGTAAGAAACTAAGGTACAAAACTCATGATGATTCAGAAAGGTACCCTGCAAATTCTGGATTTAATAGCATTTTCCTTACCCCAAACATTTGGGGTTGGTCAGATTAAATATTTAGGGTAAAAAAAAAATCAAGATTCTTAGAAAAAAAAAACGTTTATTCCTTCAAGAATAAAAATAAATCTATGATATACTTTCTTGGTTTTGTAAATTAAGGTGCAATTAAAAAATAGACCTCTAAGAAAAAAGTATGTAGGATACTGTGTTATCTTTCAAACTTTTTAGAGGAAGAGAGAAAATAAGTCAGTGACTAGTGATTCAAAAAGATTGTCCTAGGATATTTGCAAAGTCCATCAAAGATATGACTGGATGGATCAGGAAAAGAGCTTTCTTGATAAGTTTTTCGAGAAATTGGCTATAATCTCATGGATCAATATCTTTGTATGTGCATTTTTAATAAAAATCATTGTCACAAAGTAATATTTGTTATTATACCAGAAAGTAGAAAGTTAATTTGTAAAAAATAATCTCATATACTATTCCACTATTTAAAGATTTACTTATAATCCTTTGATTATTTAGTATATGCCTTCCAGATAAAAACATAACTCATAATTTTTTAGCAAAGGTGGCATCATACTGGTAAATTATTTTACCTTAATTTTAACTTGCTTTTCAATTCAACAATATTTTGCTAACACATTTCATTTCAATAAATACATTATTATTATTATTATTGATGGCTGCATTAGTATTACACCATGTAGATATACCATAATTTGTTTAATCAGTTGGCATTGTTGGTTTTTATGTTCTGTTGCTCAGCAATGCCTAAATAAATTTCTTTGTTCATAACATTTTTGAGCCTTACAAATTCTTTTTTTTGGATACTTTTCTAACAATAGAATGTTAGGATTAATGGGCATGCATTTCAAAGTGTTTTGCTATACTCCACATTTCTTTTATCAAGTGAAAATTTCTGTTACCTTAAAGGACATTTTCTGGATACCTTCTCGTTACTTAATCGTTTTATTCTTGGTAATATGATCAGCCCTTATTTCACAGGCCACTGTATGTCTCGGATGACCATCGGAGCATTAGAGGTCACCTAAGAAATTAAATATCCCACCTGCAGCTAAGATTTTTCAGTCAGAGGTTGACCTTCACATAAATCAAAGAGAAAAAAGTTATGAGTTAATGCTTTCTAACTCCAATAACATTTAATATTAAAGTCAAATCTCTGTCCTTCCTCCACACCACCACCCACTTTAAAAATAATGTCCTTATGTCTGTGGAAGACTCAATGGCATTTGATTATATTTTCTCTGTGGTTAAGTGGTGTTTTATGGCTTATTCAGAACATATTTCGTATTCCTGCTCTTACTTGTTACTTTCACATATTTTGCTGTTTTATGCTTATTTGAATTAGTTTATGCCAAACAGCAAGTGTAACAAATATTGGAGTCCAAATGCCTAGTATAAATTATTTTGAGCCTGTTTTATTATAGTGGTAAGTATTTTTGCTATTGTATTCCTCGCACCCCTCTACAATGATGTTAATTATATATGATATACCAGAGTTCAAGCAATTGACATTGTTTTGTTAATACATTTACATCTTGGTGGATATGTCATCATTATTATTCTTAAAGGCTGCAGTAATTACACTTGATAACCATTTAGAATTGGTCTAAGTATGTGAAAATTATTTCTTTCTATGTTCGATCATTCTATACATAGGGAAAATAAAGCAGAAAAGATTACAAAGCACAATATAAATTATTAAAATTAAAACAAATTTTGTTCTAAAAAACTTCTTTCTTTGAAGATAGGTTAGAGACGACAAGCACCAGCTGTGACGGTGCATTTTGTATGTCAATGTGGCTGGGCCACAGGGTGCCCAGACAGCTGATAAACGTCTTCTCTGGCTGTGCCCATGAGGGCATTTCTGGAAGAGATAAGCACCTAAATTGGCTAACTGAGTAAAGCAGGTAGTCCTCTCCAAAGTGGATAGGTATTATTGAATCCTTTGAGGGCCTGAATAGAACAAAAAGGTGGAGGAAGGTTGAGTTTCTGCTCCCCTCTGCCTGACCGCTTGAGCTGGAATGACGGTCTTCTCCTGAGCTTGGTGCTCCTGGCCTTGAGACATGCAGACCTGCCATCTGCACATCATAGACCCAGATCTGGAATCTACACCCTGGTCCTTTGGCTCTCAGGCCTTTGAGTGACACCACTGGCTTTCCTGGGTCTATGACGTGCAGATGACAGGTCATGGGACTTCTCAGTCCCCATAACCATGCGAGTCAATGCCTTATAATAAATTTCTATATCTATCTCTCTATCTGTCCATCCAATCTATGCGTCCTAGTGGTCTGTCTCCCTGGAGAAGAACCTTAACCACTTCAGTGTGGCACTCACGGCCGAGACACCCTGCCCACAGCGGCACTCACTGTCCGCACGGAGGTCTGCGCTGCGCATTGACGCCAGTCCGGTTTGCTCTAGTGTGATGAGGAAAGCTTGAAAGCACTGAAAGCTTGTTCTACTTCACAGGCAGCTTTACTTGTCATGTAAATCAGAATAGGTAACATATACATATGTGTTTTTATTATGTTATTTTTAAATGTTCACAATTTTATTTTGATAAATGAAAAATTAGAAAAGCTACATCACGGCTGTCGGCTAAAGTTGCTGTGCGTGTTCATCTGTGGCTGTCAACTACAGTCGTCGCTCGTATTGAAGTGGTTAATACATCATCTAAGTATACACTTGTTAGATATAGGAACGTTAGTTTGTATTAAAACATTTAGGTAGTTACCCATATATCAAGAAAGTTGCACTGACAAAGCAGCAGCGCACCTCCTAACTTCTTCTCTGTCGCAACGTTTTCTCTGCCACACCCGTGGCTGGACTTGCTCCCAAAGCAGTGGGGAGAGTTCCCACAAAGGACTGCCCTAGGCTGTCCTGAGATGGGGCTGGCTGGGACTCTACAGAAAGAAGCACTATGTGCCAGGGTGATCAGTCCGAAACATTTATTAGGGGCCCACTTTCAGAGGTGCTGCCGCATGTCCTCCTGACAGACGTGAGAGAAAGGGGTGTCCTGTCTGCGTGTGTCTGGAGTGAGGGGCTCCAGGCATGGAGTTTTCATGAGGGTTTAAGGAAGTTGGCTCGGGGATGGGGCCATTTCTTTTAGTGTTTTGGGCAACAACCTAGATCTCTTTATCAGTTCCTGTGCATGTCCAAGGCCCCCGGTTGGGTCGAAGCCTGCTGGGAAAAGGTCCCCGAGTGGCGCCGGCACCCATGGTTTCCAGTCAGGACACAGGAGTGGGGCAGGAGTGGGAGGGCCTGCACAGGGCTGACTGGTTTACTTAAATTGTATGTATAATATAATAGACATTATATATAATTTTTATTGTAGTTACAGTTCTAAACGTATACACACATTTTATATTTTTTAAAGCTAAATGCTCACCACAGCTTGTGTACGCTAAGTTCTTCACCTTCTTTCACTATATACGTGGAAGAGATTCTTTGGCAATCTTTTAAGATACGGACTCCTTTTAAAAAACACACAATAAAATCCCATTTTGATAGAATCACTCAACTTTTCACTTCTTAATTCATGACCCACTGTACTCCCAAACAATAAGCAAACTGCACATAATGTCACCTGGCAAAAATTCTTGGAAGTCCTTACATCATGGAAAAAATGCCTTCAGATTGGGTAGATGCAGCGGTAGAAATGACATTTGCTTTTAGGGTGCCCAGACAGCTGTCAAACTAAATTAGGTACTTGTTGAGAAATACTCCCTGTGTGACATGTTTTGCTCACTTATGATTTTGTGCTGGCACTGACATAAATACTGTGAGTGTTCTTCACAGTTCTCAGACCTTTTGTTCTTAGGACACCTTTAGACTCTTACAGATTATTGAGGCCCCCAAAGAGCTTTTGTTTATGTGTATTATATTTAGATATATTTAGTGTATTTACACTAAAACTGAGGAAATTTAAAAATATGTACTGATAAAAATGATCAGAAATCAAATAAAAGCATGGCAGTAGTAAGTCCTTAACTACCAATAATAATACTGAGTATGAATGGAATAACTCTCCATTTGTTTTAAAATAACAAATTATTATTTTAAAATAGCAATCTATTATATAAAATATGTATTGGTCATTTATTTTAAAATAATTTATATAATATATTTTAAAATTTATTTTAAATAAATTATTGTTATTTATTTTTTAAAATTTATTTATTTCAAGAAAATATGAGAGTACAAACATTTTGGTTACATTTTATATCTTTGCCTCTCCCTAGCAAGGGTTAGAGGTATGCCCTTCCCCTCCACAATGCTCACCGCAGCCCTCAGATGTGGGTCTACTCCCCCAACCCCTGAATCCCTGGTGAGCACCACCACCCTTTGAGCACCATAGTGTTAATCAGTCAGTACCAATGTGATGGCGAGTCCATTTTCCTGATCTTGTGTTACCTCACTTTGGATAATGGGCTTAAGCTTAATCCAGGATAATATAAGTGGTTAAAATAACAATCTATTATTATATCTACATATGGATATGTAGATTGTTTAAAATAACAATCTACATATTGATTATGTATATATACCACAATTTCTTTATCCATTCATCTGTTGATGGATGCTTAGGTTGATTCCAAATCTTGGCTATTGTGGATAGTGCTTCATTAACATGAGAATCCTACCAATCATTTTTTTTTAAATAACAATATATTATAATATTATATATTATAAAATAACATAAATGCCTTTTTTGTGAAAAATAACCTTATTTTTTAAAACTGAAAAAAAAGCTTTAATTAGAAAATTGGCCTTGTTTCACATTTTTGCAAGTTTCTTTAATGTCTGGCTTAATAGAAGATAGCAAGATTCTTATATCTGCCTCTGTGTTTTATCTGTTACAACATTTCAGATGATGCAGCCTCTGGGAAACTTCACTGTATGCTCATGAGAGAATGAGAATTAAAAGAGCAAATAGCGTCTTAGTGTCATCACGGACTCCCTGGAGAGGTCTCGCGGAGCACCTCGGGTTCCCAGGCCCACTTTGTGGACTGCTGCGCTAGATTATAAAGACTTGGCTATCCCTATACATCTTTATTGTGGAATAAAACCGCTTATTGGAACCATTATCGTAGCGTGGTATTGGAGTGTTACAGCCTAGGATTCGAAGAATAGCCCTGACATTCAGTTGCTTTGTTATCTTGGGAGAGTTAAACTTTTAAACCTCAGTTTCCTCGTCTGAAAATGAGCATAATAATGTTCACTTCATTGGTTATTTTTAAGGATTGGTATTCTTGGAGACCTACAATTTCTGGTGGTTTTCAGTTATCAGAAGCTTATTACTGAGAAACTGGTGGACTCTTGGTATCTTGATAAAGGTCCCTTTCTGGTCCTCCAAAGTGGAGAAGCTGGCTCCGTATTACGGTAATTTCAGAAAACGAATGGCTGGAAGACATCGTGGCTCCTGTCTGCAAGGTTACTGCCAACTACTACTGCTGGGATTGTCCTCGTGTTATGACGGAGACTGCGAGGCCCAGGGGTGTCCAGTCACCCCGACGGCACTGAGGCCGGCAGGAGCGGGGGCATGGGACGGGCAGGTCTGCCTTCAGGGTCCTCATTCTTAGCCAGCACTCTACACAGCCTCCCCAGGTAGCGTTTGTGTTGTCATACTACAGATTTTGGAATTGGACTCTGAGTTTAATTTTTGTCATTTTCTGAATGTATTTTATGTTACAGAAAAAAATATTAAAATTTACATCCATGTTAGATGAACCATGGGCCATTGCTACAAAATAAAGGATGTCTAATGTGGGTTTCTGCAGTCATTGACTGTAGCCAATTTTGCTTTCCTTTGCCTTTGGTTTGATTTTGTCAGGATTTCATGTTACTGATTGTGTAGATGTCTTCTTATAATATTCTCTCTAAGGAGTTTCTCACCATTGATAAAGAATAATTGGTAAAGAATAATTTTTAGCATGACTCTTGGCCAAGTGATGGCATTTTAAAAAATGTTAAGCAAAGAGAAATTCCTTCATTTGTTGGATTTTATGAATGAAATAGATCAAACATATTTTCTCTTCATTCATTTTGATGAATTTTTAACTGCACTGGACATGATGCTTCTTACTGTCCCAGTGACAGAACTCCCCAAAGCGCTTGGACCGGAAGTGGTCCAGGAGCAAAGCCGCACTGAGAGAATCCTAAGCTAGTCTTGTGGCAACTCCTGATTCTCCTTACAGCCCTAGCCATAGCTGGTTCCTGACAATCTGGTCCATTATGCAAAACTGACAGTTTCCTAGACAGAAATGACCTCTTAGCTTATTACTGTTTTCATTTTGCTTTCATTAGTTTTTTTCAACAAATATTTAATACAAAAATTGTATTTTTATGTTTATGTAGCAATTACATGGCTAATTCAGATCTCAGTGTAAGAGGGTAAAATTAATCTTTTCTGATGAGTTTTATTTATTTTATCAGAGAAGAAACTTCTATGTGAACTTAGACTGCTAATATTCATTGTTTTTCTTGAATAAAACTATGTGGCACAATTTAAGTGATCTGTGTAATTTAATTTGTGTTAATAGGGTCAGCATTACCATCTGGACTATAAAATAAGACCACCGGTTGAAGGAAAGAAATTATGGAATTTTTAAACTTTCTATAAGAGTTTCCTTTTAACAAGATTTATTTAATTATGATATTAAAGGAAAATTGATATAAAGGAAATTATTGATATAAAGGAAAATTCCATTCTTTGAGAGTCACTTTTAAAAATATTTCACAGTTACAGTTAGTCCAAATGCTATAAAATCACTTGGTTTCAGCAGTTTGAAGAAAGCTCTGAATGAAGTGTGAGATGTTAGAGATTGATCATAGTTTCTGTGTGTGCTGGCTCCCATCATCTTAAACATTTCTGGGTCTATTTGCCACCTCATCTCCCAGAAGCATTTGTTTTTAATTGCTTTTTAACCCTGAACTCTGTAAGTCTCTCTTTGGGGTTTCTCATTGATCAAGAGCAAGCATTAACGTCCTTCTTCCTCTACTACTAATGCTCTCTAAAGCAGACTGACCTTTGCCAGGCTGAGTCTATAAGGTTTCTTACATCTTTCCATTGCTCTCTTCTGCACCCATTCTTACCCTACGTCCAGCCCATCTTCATCTGTGTTTGCTATAAGGAAGCAGACTCCTTCTGCTTCCTGTGTTTAAGTTAAGACCCCGAACATTTTATGATTGGTTTTAAAAAATTGTACTTTGAGGTGTAGTTTTTGTTTTTGTTGCTGTTGTTTTAAAGGAATCTTTCTGATAAATCCCAAATTAATTAGATGACATAAAATTTTGTATCTCGCCCTCCATAACTTGGTGGAGTGGTTATATATCATTCTCATTCTTCTGGGGATTATTAAACCCAAAGTGTTTTTAAGCAATTTCCAACATAAGTGATTTGAATAGAATAGATCTAAATATTCAGTTTAGAGAAACATTTAAAAAACTTCCCCTGATGGTTTGGTTTACATGTAGGTGACTGGTTTTAATTTTAATGAGTTATTATCTTTTCAATTTCAGACTACACAGTAAGAAAGAGAATACTGGTTGCAGTAAACATGAGACTGTGAAGGTGAAAAATATTTTTGATGTCCTGAAAGAATTGCTCACTTTATACCTGGGGAAATAACTAAGGATTTCAAAGACGTGTTTTCCCAGGAAGAGCAAGAAGAATTGCTTTTTAAAGAGCCATGCTGAAAGCAGGGATTTTAGGATTTCCTCATCAAAATCCCAGAGGGAAAAAAGACCCTAAGCACAGTCCTCTAAAAGGTTATCATGCAGTTACAAAAATCATGTCTTAGATTAACATAGCTTCTTATGTATGGGAGTCAATGTCTTCAGTAATTACAATTTCAAACTGTTTATTCTGTCAAATGAATGCATTTTACTATGGTGGAATAGTACACTACATTTTTCTTTTGAATGACTCCTGAACTTATCCTGATTCTTAAGATCTATCTATAACAGAGAGGAAACTAGAACTGTCACATAAAGACTGAATGGTTCAAGGAGCAAATGCAGTCAGTCCATTTCTTCCTAAAATACAGATTCATAAACTCTTTTGATGTGTAGGGATATTCCAAGGGGTACTGTATTCATCTGTAATTCAGATTGTTTTGAAAGCATCCTAGAAGTAAATAATGACTCTGTTTCTGGACAAATATATTTATTTTTATTGATTAATTATTCTTTCAATCAAAAGTATCTAGTGAGTATCTACTATGTGCCAGGAATTCTTCTAGTGCTGGAAGATATAGTAACGAGTAACAGACCATATCCCTGTCATTATTGGGCATACTTTGAGGAGTGGGAGACAGGAGAAAGACAGTAAATTGAAGTAATTTCTGCTAGCAATAAATGCTGTATTGATAAAATCAATGGGAAATGGCATAGAGAGTAGCTGGGGAGACACCTTTGTATTGAAAGGTTTTTCAGAAAAACTTCATGGGAAGATGATTTTAAAATATAAGACTTATCTGGAAATGGAATTGGCCCTGCATGGATGTGGGGCTTGGGCATTCCAAGCAGGCAGTGCGGCAGGCAAGGCTCAGTGGCAGGAGCCAGCTGGGCGTGTTCGAGGACCAGGCAGCGTGGCTGGCGTCAGGGAGTGGGAATGAGTGTGGAGGAGGTGAACTCGGAGAGGAGGGCAGCAGACAGGCCACGCGTGGCCTCACAGACCATGGAAGGGCTTTTGTTTTATTTTAAGTAATTGAACAGTTTTTAAGCAAGGAATTAATATATAATATTTGGATATATATTGTTTAAAAGAAGATTATCCTGGCTGCTCTGAGGATTATGGAATGTAGAAAAGATACCATGTTGGTGTCTTGCATATATTATTTTTAATTTTCATAATATATTGATGAAGGAGATATTTATGATTTCTACATAAAAGATAAAGAAATTTATGATTTCTGCATAAAAGCTCTGAGGCTTAGAGAGGGTAAGTAATTGTGCAAAGTTGCACAGTGTGTAAGTACCAGGACCTGTGTATCAATCCAGCATATCTCTAAAGCCTGTACTCTTTTTAATATGTGACTACAGGGCAGGGTAACCTAGAGAATAACCATAGAGGAAAGTGAACCCCCATAATCATTATGTCAGAAAAGTTTTAAGTAAACTTATTTGATCGTTGTATAATATACAGGCAAAAAAAGTGCACAATCATATAAGCTTATTGCTCAAGGAATTTTTACAAAATAAACACACCTGCATTGCTATCACTGGATCAAGAAGCCTCCCTATGCCGCTTCATAGATGCTGCTATTTATTCTACACAGGTAACCGTTTTTCTGATTTCTAGCACCAGAGATTAGTTTTGTCTGTTTTAAAACCTTATATAAATGGAGTCATTATTCTTTGGTGTCTGACTCTTTCTATGAACATTATGTCTGAGAGAGATGCATCTGTCTTGTTGGGTATACTAGTAGTTTGTTCATTCTCGTTATTGAATATTATTCCATTGTCAGTATATACCACAATTTATTTTCCCCCAAGCAATGGATATTTGTGTTATTGACAGTTTTGAGCTTTTATAAACAGTGTTGCTGTGAACATTTCTGTATGTAGCACTTTTTTTTTTTTTTACCATTTTAAAGTGAACAATTTAGTAGCATTTAGTATGTTCATAATGTAGTGCAAGCATCAACTTTATCCAGTTTCAAACATTTTTATCACCCCAAAAGGAAACCTTGTACCCTGTAAACAATTGCTCCTGGTTTCTACCTCCCTACTACCAACTCCTGGAACTCTACGGATTTATCTATTCTAATATGCTTTTTATTTTATTTTATTTTTTTTTAATTTTTTTTTTTGCATTTTTTTTTATTTCGGCATATTATGGGGGTACAGATTTTAAAGTTTCAATAAATGCCCTTTCCCCCCCTCCCCCCACAAGTCTGAGTTTCCAGCATGATCATCCCCCAGATGGTGCACATCTCACTCATTATGTATGTATATACCCGCCCCCTCCCCCCTCCCCCCTGCCCAATACCCTATTACTGTAGTACCTATGTGTCCACTTAGGTGCTGCTCAGTTAATACCAGTTTGCTGGTGAGTATATGTGGTGCTTGTTTTTCCATTCTTGGGATACTTCACTTAGTAGTATGGGTTCCAGCTCTAACCAGGAAAATATAAGATGTGCTATATCACCGTTGTTTCTTAGAGCTGAATA